>LQNS02277241.1:75587-92003 GCA_001587735.2 Parhyale hawaiensis | reverse complement strand
TTGATTGAAGCCTTATTTACACATCATATTCAGTTCACAGTACTCTTCACAGAACATATTTATTCTTTACCAACAAATATAAGCACCATTATAGCCAATTCTGTACGCGAGAGAAACCACAGTAACAGCCTATTGCTCGAACTTTCTGTACTTGGCAACAACATATTACGATATTTTGCAGCTCAAGTAGCTGGTCAGTCATGAGCGGGAGATGGAATTCAATAAATCGAAAAAATACGGTGATATGTTCAAAAAAACAACATACGAAGGCCTGAGGTCCCACACTCGAATACTTCGACTCGTCGATGTGATGTAAATTTGCTACATGAGGTCACAGCTAAGTTTTATTTTAGTCCTATTGAGTCCTCCCGTTGCATTCTTTGCTTCCTGGTGTCTACTATCAAAAATAAGTTATCAAAAATTATGCATTGATCATAAAGGCTCTCACCATCGCTGCGCAGAACTTTGGGACAAAACCAGTTCGACGGGCAGACGGATAGAAGGTGTGCTTCAGTGACCATTAAACACTATTTGGACTCCTGATGTGTCTTCCTGTTTTCGAGTCCATGGAAAAGCTATTACAGTGCCCCAAACATAGTTCTGCTAGGATGCTTGAAAGTGCAGACGCTGTCCATACGCAACTGTTGTCTCTGAGAAGCGAGACGAAGTTTAAGGAAGTAGTAACTTCCTTTAGCATTAACAAGCAGAAAGCGTCTTTAAATCTGCACCCTCTAACAGTCCCGCGTGCTCCCAAAGTACCGAAGAAGCTCGACCCAAGACAGTCAGACGCGTTCCGTGGCAGTTCTGCAGAAGAGCACTAGCGTCCAGAGCATTACCTCATGTTATGGCTGTGAGTGTGACTCACGCTAGCCCAAAGCTGAGAAAACTCTCGCAAGCGTGCATTTTTTTTAACAAAAAAGCACCTCCCTATTCACAGGTGAGAATGGTTCGATGGTCAACGGACGTCGAGCTCCGTTCACCTGAAGCGACGTTGTCATGGCTACGGACTGAGCACCATGACAAAAATACATCTGACAAGTAGAATAATATGATAGATGCTACCCAATGCCTTCAAAAGTAATATTAAGTCTAACTCTGTGATAAAATATCCTAAAAATAATCAGCCGTTGCGGCTCCGAAAGCGAACTGAATGACCTACCGCCGATAGATGTCTTTGGCGACGGTTTGTTTACAAAATTTCACGCATTTGACCAGCATATCGACGGCAAAAATGCTGCATACTCCATCCTAGAATTTTGAGCAAAAGCGGCAGCGTGCAGGTTGTTAGACTTCGATTAGGTGCGCAAAACTCGGATACTCGTTCTTTTGGATAGCGTGTGGCATTGGCATCGGACGCTGCAGTATCTCAGCTGAAGGAATCTTTCAAAGCCAGTGATTTAGCTGGTTACACTAAGCTATACGCATTGTTGACTTCCAGTCAAGGAGTTGATGAAACTGAACTAAAAGGATATCCTTTGTGGCTCATTTTCGCTTCAACTAGAAATTTTTAGGCGAGTGCCAGAAAGTATTCCAAGATATGTCACCAGATGTGAAAAGGGTGTTCCCACTAGCAGAGAAGCTCTTAATGCCCATGCCAAACTAGCCCAAAGAACGAGTATCCGAGTTTTGCGTGCCGAATATGACTGCACACTCCCGCTAGTGCGCAAAATTCTAGGATGGAGTATCCAGCATATTTGCGCTCGATACCCTGGTCAAACACGCGAAATTTTGTTAACAAACCGCCACTAGAGATATCTACCAGCGTGTAGGTTGTTCAGTTCGCTTTCGAAGCGTTAACAATTTCTTATTTCAAGATATTTATCATAGAATTAGATATAAAATTACTTTTGAAGGCAATGGGAAGCATCTATTAAAAAAGTCTACCTATCAGAAGTATTTTTGCTACGGTGTTCAGTCTGTAGCCATGACAACATCGTTTAGATGAACGGAGCTCGAGTTTTTTGACCAGTTGTGAATAGGGAGGTGCTTTATTGCGTAAAATATTTTGCACGTTTGCGAGTTTCCTCAGCTTCTGGCTAGCGTGTGTCACAGCCTTAAGACTAGTATTGCTGGGTCCAACCTGTTCATGCTCTGCAGAGCGAATTTTCAGTGCCTTGAGGCGACTCAAAACCTACTTGCTAACTACGATGACTCAGGCAAGATTGAATCAAGTTATGTTGCCTCAAGGGCGCAGGGATCAGCTCATGCGCATTTCACCTCATGCAGTTGCGCAGCAGTTCTTGGATTCATCACGTGATGAGCGTCGGGCTCGCATCTTCAGTCGCACTTTGTGCATTCGAATGTGACTGCAGACTAACAGAGACCGCATTGACGCTCGAACGCTCGCATATACTTCAAATACTGCCCTTGTTGTCCGCTTATCGGCATTACGTACCTTTGTTAAAAGATGAAGTTGTTCCATAGGATTTCCTTAAGATTTGTGATTTTTTCAACTGAATGAAACTAATAAAGATGGATAGAACAGTTATTAATAATTACACTGTTAGATGACTCACTGGGAGTTGTTTTACTGGTATATGCCCTTCCTTTAACACAGTCGTTCTCAAACCGGGGGGGGGGGGCATGGCCCCCTGGGGAGCCATGCAGCAGAATGCAGAGTGTCATATTCTGGTGGAATTAATAAAATAAAATTAGTACAATTAAAGGATTTTCAAAAGTGGTATTGTGTGGATATTATGAGCGTAGAACTGTAGACAGTTATGGTAGTCACCGGCTATATTTTTGGGGGGCAAGGATCATCCATAACGAGTGGGTAACGACCTCTGCTTTAGCAGGACGTTATAGCGGTTTAGCATTGACATATCTATGTACCTTCGCTTCGCTAGTACACATTCCATTTCCTTACCAACCCCAATTAGGCTAATAGCTATTGTATATATAGCGTCCCCCCCAACTTTGGGACGGTGGTTACGCCCCTGGACTTACGGATATCTCTTCAGATCTGGAGCAAAATTAGAACGCTTCTGGACGTAAGATCATCACCCGCGGCAATGTGCTGAGTCAGGAGTTACGAATTTAAAGCCGTCATTTTTGATGGCAAGCTTACTGACAAGTTTTGGCATTTTTTAGCTTTTCACTCAATCCACCTGACTGCCTGGAAAGATTGTGGTAATGGCTCAACTCCTTCTGCCTATTTCTGGGTGGAGTTACAAATTCAGCCCCGTCATTTCTGATGACCTAGTTTAGTTTTTTAGCATTTTTCACATCTCAGTCAACCCACCTGACTACCTGTAAAAGATTGTGATTATGGCTCAACTCCTTCTACCTCTTTTTGGGCGGACAGACAAGATAAAATATGACCGTAAACAAAAAACAGTATCACCACTCTTCGCTTCGCTTGCGGGTGACAATAAAACTCAGAAAACAATGTGTTTTGGTGCTACATCTAGGGCACAGTAACACAATCCGACAAGTGGATGAGCCTTGATAAGCTATAGAGGAACTCGGCCTAACATGCATCTATTGTATGCAAGATAATAAATTATTAGTGGTACGTACCTCTCAGTGACACTTTTTTTTCTGCATCGATAAAAAAATCATATAAAACCAGAGCATTTTGATTTCTTAAGCAGCGAGGAGAGATGATAGTAGATATGCTAGTAAATATTCATGTTTAGCATTTTAATTAAATTAAGAAAGAGAAGTCCTTGCAGTAATATACGAATACTAAAACTTTGCCANATCGCCAATATATTTGCCTCTCGCTTTAGCTGTAGCACAGATACCGGATTTCGCATGTAAGGCCAAATGCGAGCTGAACATTGAATTCAGGCGTAACACACGAAGGAAGGAAGGAAGGAAGGAACGAAGGAACGAAGGAACGAAGGAACGAAGGAACGAAGGAACGAAGGAACAACGCTATTAATATTATAGATGGTAGCAATTACTAATATGACGTCAATTATTGCTATTGTAAAAAACTAGACTGGCGACGTGAGAACGGAGGAAAACTCTGTAAGGTTGTGAAGCCCCACGCAACCAGCCCAGCTAGAGAAGAAATGTTTAAGTTGAAATGAAACCTGATGAAATTTGTAATCTTGTCTCCGAAACCCATGCCTCGGTTGTGGCTTCATCACACGCAAGATACTATAAGCAGTTTTCTCACGTGATAGAGGAGTGAGACCTTGAAGGTTTCTAAAATTACACTGTGGTAGTGGCACACATCACGCGCCCTGCGACTGATCGCTGCAGCCTGAGGTTCACATGCTCACCGGCGAGGTTGAGCATCCGCACACTTTGGAAGGCTCACACATAATGCTGGGCTGATTGTTCGGATGAGCATCTCGCGGGCCGCTTCGATACACACTTAAAATCGGTAGCATAGATACTGGGGCAAAAATGACACCCGAGTCTCGCATCCAGGCATCAAGTTGTCTGTTTAAATGCCTAGTGTAGCCCCTGCATTAGTCTTTTGAGCTCGTTTTCTCGGCTATTTGTTCGGAAGCGTAGCTGTGGAAGCCAGTACTGCGGCTTCCCAGTACAGCAGATGCAGGGCGCATTCGACTGCGCTGTGAAATTGAGCCTCCGAGGCTTTCTTTGTCCTAAACTTCAGGCAGAAATTTTAGCACTGCCGCTTCGAACCGAACTGCAAGTATTAGAAGCAACCTTGCTGCGTTAAGCTGGCTAAAATCTCCATTTTACTAAGCTAGACTGAGTTTTTGGAAGTTTCAAAAGCACCTAATCAAGGGACAAGGCCTAAAAGTCAATCCAACTGGTCGAAGCCATAGCACTTGTCTAAAGTTATGGAAAAGTCAAACCCCGACGGCTTAACTTCGGCGCCCAATCGAAGACACCCTTAGTCTCGCTGTTTCCCGACGTAGATAGAGCAAACTGTCCCAACGTTTTGTCAGGTTTTTGTAAGCGTCTTGTGCATCGAGCAAAATATTTGCACAAATGTTAGCCGTCACTTTAGCTAGCTTATAGTCAGTGTAAGGGCGTGTTCGATTGGGCGTTAAGATTAAGCCTTAGGGGCTTGACTTGTTCGAAACTTCATGCAGGTGCGCTGGTTTCGACCCGCTTAGTTGCGTTTCAGGCATTGGCCCTCAATCGGTTACGCTTGAGACTTCTAGACGCTCAAACTTGCTCCAGAAAATGATGTTGTCAGCCGACTCAACGTAATCGCTTCGCTGCTAACACTTGTGACGTAAATCAACGGGACAAAAGCCCGAGCTTGTGTCTCAAGTTACGGACAGGTCAAGCCTTTAAGGCTTAATTTTGGTGCCCACTCGAACATGCCTTTACTGGTAAAGTTTTGGATAATTCTTTAAATTTGGAGTGAATGACTTGGAGCAAAAAAGCCTGTGCATGACCGTGCTCTTTAAAAGGAGGCATCAAAACGTACGGAGACTTGACGACGTCAAAATGCTATAGTGTGCACATGGCTTTAGAAACAATCTTTATTACGTTGAGCCAGGTGAAAAATGCATTTTACATGACAAATTTGAGTTCTTGGAAGTTTTAAAGGTAACCGAGTAAGGGTCATCCTCTGCAACTCGTTTCAGCGGTTTGAAGGAAGAACAAATGCCTTACGTTGCGGACAAGTTAACTGTCGAATTCTTCATTTCGCCTGCCAGTCGAGTTCGCCTTAACAACGTATAAGGGGTTTCTGAATAATCTAGCACGTGTGTAATTTTTCCTCGGCTCTTCTCGGAGTATTTTTTTATTATTATTTGCTAACTACACATTGAGAAAACCTGAGGCAAATATCCAATGCTTATGAGCAAGTTTCGGATAATTTTGGCGATTAGCCTGAAGTTTTCCAACTGGGTATGAGTCATTACTTATTCTAATCTGACGAATGCCTTATATGTCTCACCACCCTGAAAATACATGAAAATCGTCAAATTTCTGAACTACTATAGCGCAGGATACCTCCAAAAATTAATCCCTGTGCCACGTAGGCTAACAAGTTTCGTTGCCGCTAGCAGCCGACAGTTGAAGCAACTCAACCAATCCGTTGACGCAGCCGCGGCACGGCCCCAGCTGCTCAAAACTTAACTCTATAAATAAAATATTGCCGAATATCTCAGTCGTTACTGCAATTTCTACGCCAAAGTAAGTGGCGCTGGTGAACTTCCAACAATCACTAGTAGTAATATGACTAGTTAAGTCCACGGAGATTGATAATTTTAAGAATTAGTGCACGATATTCATAGACGTCATGCTGAAGTCACGGCCACGATTACGCAGTTGGATTAGGTGAGTTGGCTCTAGGCGGCTAGCGGCAATGAAAGTTTGTAACGTGGGCACCGGGCCTTAGAGGCAAAATCAACACGCAGCTTCTTGATATTCAGATCACTGATAACGGCAATTATATACATGCTCAGGGGCCCGGCCGTAATAAATGACGGCAACGAATGCACTTTGGCCTTGCTCGTTTTAGCTGTGAAGCAATGAGACAAAAAGATATATGAGCTTCATAAAGTGGCAGAAATTCAAAACAATGCATGCATCCTAGCCAGCAAAGTGCAGAAGTGAAAATTAGAAGGTCAAGTTCAGAGTCTAATCTACATGGACATTGTCGTCTCTAGTGAAGGTATTTTGAAGAGTAAAGACTGAGGAGAGTAAGAAACATAGAGAAATACCTACAGCTAATGTAGAACATCTGAAGCTGCGGGAATAGCAGGTGATTAACAGAAAGGAATCCATGCATCTCCTGTTCCCAGGAGAAGGGGTCAAGAAGTGCAGCTACTTTTGGTTTCAGGGGAAGTGCGCTCAACAAAACGTAGCGTCTCCAGGATATTCAAAAAACTTATTTGCTGTTCATTTGAGGTAGGAATTTCCTCGTATCTGATACTCTCGTGATCAGCATGATTTTTTTCCTATCGTATTCTTTAAATCGGGATGAAAAGATCAATCAAGGGCAACCAACAAACTGAGTGCTAGATTCGCCACTTTGGATCAGGTTTCAGCCATTTCAGGATTGAAATTCTATCTAAAACGGCGATTCTTACAATCAGGGGTGTGTCGCAATCACGCCAAATCCGGGCTACCACAACCTGAAGAAAGGTTACCGTAACCCGTGAGAACGCCATCTAGCGACGATCGGAGTAAGCTCAAAATTTTTAAATTCTGTTTAATTTGAAATTTTCTCATTGAAAGTTCCAAGTACCTGGTCTAATTTACATATTTTGATGCAAGGAGTTTATTTGTTGCGTATTTGAATGAATTTAGTGCTCCTTTTATTCAAAACAGACGTTTGTGCTCGGTGACCTACATCGCCGTAACCCGTGTAGCTGTCGCCATTTGAGCTATGATTGCGACACGGGTTGCGACTGGCTGGGTCACCGGTATTACGCGGTGTAGCACCGGTAACCCAAAAATGCTGATTGCGACACACCCCAGGATTGCCGTCTCGACAAGTAGGCCCACAGCTTATCAGACTAGATCACAAAGCGGGCTAATCGATCACATACGCTCATATTATCTTTCAATCATTCACATTTGTACACAAATTTTGTTTCAATTTTTTTTTATTTTCATTTGGTAGTAGACTTTTGGATATTTATATGTATTTTTTATTTACTGAGTATTTATTTATTCTTTACTTTACTAAATCTTCTCGTTTATATATTCTTTTTTTCAATTGATTACTTCTGCGATATCGTTGAGCCCACAGGTTATGAAATGCAATGCACAAAACATAATATTTATTGCAACCCACTGTTACGTAGCGGAAGCCCTGCTGCGCTGGTAACAGCATAATGTCTGTGTGTCCGCATCTGCCTCCCCGTGTTGAATTACTTGCACGCCAGCAGCTATGAAAAAAATATTACGTAGTTCACCAAAATCTTGTCAACTCTATAGTGTTGCTGAGCAATTTGTTACAAACTCTCAAATGAAACATACATTAATTAAAAATAAATTCAAGCACAGTACTAGCAAACAATTCTCTGGCAGATGCATCTATAAGAAATACAACTATATCCTACAAACTGTAGAGGACCTATGCATCTATTTGAAGGGAAGATATAATACTTCTATGGGGTGGTTGCTGCTTACTGTGTAGACCATCTCAAGTGCAGTGACACTCAAGACAATAAATGGAAAACTAAAGCTGGGTCAGACGATAGTCAGATGATTGACTTCTCTCAGCCATTAGTCCGAATGTTTGGTTATATCATCGTAACCACAGCTTTGAGTTTACTAAAAAGTTTTAAAATGTTAGCCGGCAATTCAATTTTCTCAGCAAGTGCGGTTAGTTAAGTGTTGGACATTTCTTCAAACTTGGATGGAATTATAACTCAATTTTCTTTGCAAATGTGTGTGTTTTTTTTAACGGACACAACGACGCATTGGAACGTGCAGATGACGGACCTCGTTCTTTTGACCAGCGCGTGAGCACACTGGTGCTTCAAACAAGTCCAGCCTCGAAGGGTTAATTCCGCTGCCGAATCGAACGTGTCTTTAGGCACGTCCGATTGGATGCTAAAACTTGGCTTGATTTCTCCGAAACTTGAGACAAATGTGGGGGTTTCGATTCGTTCAATTGATTTATATGCATTGACCATTAATCGGTAACCGTTCAAAATTCCAGAAACTCGATGTTGCTCCGTAAAAGAGAGTATTGCGTTGCTTCTAACATTTACAGTACAATATACAGGCAGTTCTGAAGCTCGTGGCTAAAGTTTCGGAAAACTAAAACCTCGAAAGGTTAATTTCGACCCCCAATCGAACCCACACTTTGACCGTGTTCACACGTCAGTCATGTCAACGCGTTCACTCGTCCACTCGTCTGAATGTTTTGTAGCGTCGTTGTCAGCCCAACTTTGTGCACGTAGGTACGTCACAATTTATTTATTTATTTAACATTTATGTCTCCACAGGCGGGAGGTGTTCTGGATTATTATATTACAGCTTACATTAAAAATTGAGTATACATTAACTTGTTAGAAATATCACAGCTATATATTCACAACCTAATCTACATGGCACAGTGCCACCACATACCAAACGACTTAACTGGACTGGCTCCGCAATAGAGCTACCTAACAATCACGCTCGCGAGAGAAGCAAAATAAGATATAATTGTTTCTACTAATATTAACATTACAGCTTGTTCACTTAAAGTAAGGTAAATGGAAAATGCAGTAATTGCTTCCCGAGGGAATATCTACATGGCTTAATACTATTTCACCTGATTGCCTAAATACTATTACATACAATTACATCCAATAGGTATGGCGGTACTTACAGCATGACCTACAGTACAAACATGTAAATTTGAAATTNTTACTGATTTTACTACGGATGTTAAGATCGAGATCATTGATGTAAATTGAGAACAGAAGTGGGCCAAGAACGCTACCTTGGGGAACCCCTGATGTAACTTACGTCCAGGCACTCGTCTCTCCTTCAAGGTTGACTCGCTGCTGCCGACCCGTAAGCCATGCTCTGATCCATATTGACTTCTCTCAGCCATTAGTCCGAATGTCTGGTTCTATCATCGTAACCACAGCTTTGAGTTTACTAAAAAGTTTTAAAATGTTAGCCGTCAATTCAATTTTCTCAGCAAGTGCGGTTAGTTAAGTGTTGGACATTTCTTCAAACTTGGATGGAATTATAACTCAATTTTCTTTGCAAATGTGTGTGTGTGTGCTTTTAACGGACACAACGACGCAATGGAACGTGCAGATGACGGACCTCGTTCTTTTGACTAGCGCGCGAGCACACTGATGCTTCAAACAAGTCAAGTCTCGAAGGGTTAATTTCGCTGCCCAATCGAACGTGTCTTTAGGCACATCCGATTGGATGCTAAAACTTGACTTGTTTTCTCCGAAACTTGAGGCAAATGTGGTGGTTTCGATTCGTTCAATTGATTTATATGCATTAACCCTTAATCGGCAACCCTTCAAAATTCCAGAAACTCGATGTTGCTCCGTAAAAGAGAGTTTTGCGTTGCTTCTAACATTTGCAGTACAATATACAGGCAGTTCTAAAGCTCGTGGCTAAAGGTTCGGAAAACTAAAACCTCGAAAGGTTAATTTCGACCCCCAATCAAACCCACTCTTTGACCGTGTTCACACGTCATTCATATGATCATATCAACGCGTTCACTCATCCACTAGTCTGAATGTTTTGTAGCGTCGTTGTCAGCACAACTTTGTGACGTCACAACAAGTTATAAAAATGTTACCCGTTACATCAGTTTCCTGATTTGTGTCGCTAGGCAAGCTGTGGATATCTCTTCAAATTTGGAGGGAAAAAAACTCAGAAAACGGTGTACTCTTCTGCTACCTCTAGGGCACAGTAACACATTCGGAATAGGGGTTAAGAGAATGCGTTGATATGAATGACGTGTGAACACGGCTTTAAAAGAACTAAAAATGCTGGGCACTCTCTGTTGTTCGCAAGTTTGAACGCAGGACGGGCTCCGATGGCGTCAAAAGACTGGAGTGTGAACCCGGCTCAAGAAGCAAACGAAAGCCGAATGCCCGCTTACGAATTTTATTGGCGTTAGCAGCCTAGAGCCAACACAACTAATCCGTTTATGTTACCGTTTCACGGCTTCAGCTTGCGCAAAACTTGGCTGTCCAAAAATTTATTGAACATACTCAGCACTTAGATAATTTTACACCATAGCAAGTGCTAATAGTTCACTTTCAAGTCTCTCCTGATTCTGAGCAGGTTAAATTCACACAAATTTAGATTTTAGTATTTAAAGCCAAAATACGTTAATTATATAAAATAAAAAGTATAATAATAATAATAATAAAAATAATAAAAAGTGTCGTCAAACTCTCTTAGTAGTACATTTAACTCTCTGATTTTAGAAAATTCATGTGATGTTCCCCAAAAGTTATGTTATAGCACCGTCGAGGAAGCCAACACGCTATACCCCTTGTCATCTCCAAAGTAAGTTCTCCAGGAACCAGTCAAGCTATTAACCCGCCTGTCATCAGTTTCTGGAGTTCTTTCGTACCACCGTATGTAATAATGCGTAGAACGCAAGTTATGCAGTCTGGTAATTACAGTAGTTAGGTACTTACCTTAGTTACCTAAATTCTTTTAGTCCTTAATAAATGTCACCTCAGTACATACATGCGAGTGAATCTCTTCCTCAATCGCATTGTGGTTATCCTGATGGGAAATGTGTCCGATGTTAACATGTAAATACTCGCCAGTAGCTACCTGGTAGGATTCATGTAAAATAGAATTGTACCTACGGCTACTTGCTTTTTGGTTATACGGAGTTATATGCACGGACGAGGCATGGCCTGTAAGATCTTCATTTTTAGTTACACTCTATTCAAAATGAGTGCTACTTGTATACAAATAACATATATTTATCCTATGCTCTAGGATTCCTGTTGACGCTTCCGTTATCGCAACAAGGCGTTACATTCTAAAACTGCCGGACCGGAACTCTAACTTAAATTATAATGGTGAAATAGTGTTACGCCAAGCAAATCTCCCTTCAGGTAGAAAGAAATTTACTTGCCTTACTTTAATGAACAGGCTGTAATATTAGCAGGAAATATATATTTCTCGCCGTGGGAAGGTATTCGTGTGGTATGCAGTACTATTGTGGGGCCAGTGCGGTGAACTAGTTTGGTGTGTGTGTGTGTGGTGGCACTGAGACTTGTTGATTATTTTGTAAATGGATAACTGTAATGTTATTAAATAATTAACCTACATATCATTTTATAATATAAGCTATAATAGTATTAATCCAAGAACACCTCCCGCCCGTGGAGAACTAAATAAATAAATAAAGCACAATGTTCGTAGACGTTATACTGAAGGCACAGTCAGGACTACGTAATCGGATAAGTTGATCGAGTTGGCTCTAGGCTGCTAGCGCCAACGAAAGTCGCAAGTGAGAAGTTGGGCTAAGACTGCGTGAGAAATCTCGCGAAATAAAAAAAAAATCAGCAAACACACCACAGCAGATCTCCGGTGAGCGCGTTGACGTTGCTGCGCTGCCATCAAATACCAGGATTAATTTCTGATTATCAATGCAAGTGTGTTGTTTTTTTCCTCGGAATATTTTTTACTAACCAGTTCGAAGGAAGTTGTCATCAGTTATTTTTTTTTTCCTCTTCGATATAAAAAGGAGCAATAAAGGCGGTTTCTCACGAAAGTTTATGGAACGTGTTCTTTGTGCTAATTGTCCTAACGCCCTGTTGTGCTACTTGCCCCGCTGAAAGACTCAGACCCTTGAATTTTTGTGATGTTTAACCGAATACAGGAACAAATTCTGATGCGGCGCTCCGTAAACTTATTCTTGCAGCCGATCGTGAGAACCCGCCTTTAAGAAAATTTCAACTTATGTTGTAAAAAATTAAGAGGTTAGTTGCCTCTATATGAATCCATTCCTCCGGCATAGCAGCAGCGACTTGACATGTGACTCTCCTGTGTACAGCGTAGCCTTGAAGTGCATAGTGGGGCTCTGTGTGAGAGCACAACTTAAAAATATCTACAGGCACTGGTGTATGCATGCTACATTTGATACTTCGTTTGCGTGCAAGAATTGTAGATTGCTTACGCCAGTACAGTTTTTCTCTGGTACTTTTGGTAGAGAATGTTTTGCACTCTAATTTTTTTCCTAGTTTACTGAACAAACGCAAGTAGCGTCTATAATTACAAAAAGAAAAACTATATAAAATAGTTCAGAAGGTATTACCTAACGTGGTCTTCATCTTGTTGACTATACAGTTTTTATCAGTTCCGTTACAGTTGAAGCTGGTATATGTCTGTAAAAATTAAGCAAACGCAAAACTTCAAGTCCAATGACCTATTATGCATAGCGGAAAGTTCCGTTTGCACAAAGAGCAAATTGTTGTCTCAAAAGCACCACGCCTTCCATCCACAGATGGGAAATAGGCTACCTGCATTGGAAAATACCTGTTAATTTCTCCCAATGCTAATATCAAGGATTCAAATGAGAGTGATGTGGCCTTTAATTATAGCAGTACATTACTTAGTGATATATGCAGAGGCAGGTGCTGAGCAGGGGCGTACCTATAGGGTGTCCAGCACCCGGGGACAAACTCTGTTTTGGCGCCGCCCCCCCCCATTTCTCGGTTTCTTGTAGGCAATATATAACCGAGGAATGAGTTGCACTTGACAGTACTGAGGGTACATGCCCCATGGTGCATGAGGCATGCCTCCTCGCAATTAAAGTTTTAACTTTAGGGTAATGAAAATAGCGCCCCTATCTTCTAATACTAAGAATGACCGTCGTGTGCTTACTCTTAACGAAAGAGATGGGCAAAAATTAGCTCTGACCTTCCTGGTTTCATCAGTGTCTTTATTTGATTGGAGACTGTGGTCATCCTCCAACTTCGTAGGAAACAGGTAGAAAATATTCCAGGTTGCAGATGATGGCACTCGAATAGTATATCTGATTCCGGGCTTTCTTTGACAACCTTGAAGTCCACTCGATATAGATGGGCATGGCTTCTGTAAACAATCTCTTCCATCGTGATGTGTACTCTCTTCTGAGATTTCCTTAATCCAAACTTCAGCCGATACTCTTATTTTGTTATTTTGATAATTATCGAGGCAACTGGTAAGATATTCTTGAGAGGTCAGCAGGTGGGTAAAGAACACGATGATTTCTCGGCAGCAAATTATTCTCTCCATTTATTTTGGGTTCTTCTTTCAACAGAACAAGATATCTCTTGAGGAGAAAATTTTTCGAGCCCGAGTTATATGCAGAGCTCCGTATTTATTAGAAGCAATATCGACTGAGGGCAAAAACATCGCATTTTTGCGTATCACCAAAAGAAAGCTCGGTTTTGTTCAGCCTTACACGCTTATCTGTACGGTTCCCTAATTCAAGTTGGCAGTTGCAGAGCGTCCAACACAAGGAAGTTAAAAAGAGCCTTACATGTATAGAAGGGAGCTCAACCGTCTACCCTAAATAGTTGATAACCTGAGAAATTATAAAGTGCATGTCCCGTTAACACGCGGCACTACCCAGACAGGGCGCTCCTTCCTATACATGTAAAGCTCTGCCTTAATATCTTTGCGATGATACTAGGGCAACACAAGACGGGTCTTCATAAAGTCTTTGCTGTCATTATTGACAGCGCGGGCACTCTAGTAGTATATAATATCATCAGAGCATAGACCGCAACCGTACTTGACTCTTAGGTCTGACGCTGGCGGCCAAAAGTCGGCAACGGAATAATGGGATTTTCATTCAAAGATACCCAACATTTTTCCAGTGGAGATGGTATATTGGATACGGCGGGGATGCGCATGGGTGCTTGCCTGCATGACCGTGTCTTGACATGTTCACAATAACTCTTGAGAAAATCCCATTTTCCTATTTTGGCCGCCAGCGTCAGAAGCCACTTTTGGACCTAAGAGTCAAGTACTGTTGCGGTCTATGATCAGAGTTTTACAATAATGAATATGGAATAAGTTAGGGCGACGATCCTTCATCCTCATTGGGAATTATTTGCAGATTAGTTGTAACACACATGCCTTGAACAACGGTCTACTCTACAATGGCGCACATATAGTAGTCAAAAGAACGAGTTTCGTCATCTGCGCGACCGAAAACATTTTTATGTCCAATTAAACAGCAGAAACTTGCTTAGATTTTTAGTTGTAATTCAATCCAAGTTTCAAGAGATGTTAGAAGCTTAACTACTGGTAATTGTTGTGCAAATTGAACGAACAGCTAGTGGCCAAAGAAAGAAAGAGTTTCCTTACTTAGTAGTCTGCACTCCGCATAATTTGTTGGGATCTCGTTACCATGGCTTTGAGTTCACTATGACCGATTTTTCACGCCATTCATTTCAATGTGTTCGATCTGGTCGACGTACACGATCTGTCGTTCAACTTTTTTGTCGCGGTCTGCTCGTAGAAGCATCTCTTATTTAAGAGAACGGCGACGCACGTTCAGTTATGACGTCGTTTCGTTATATTTTTGTTTAGAATATACATTTGTTCAAAGTCACATTCGTACCCCATAATCTCATAGCATAATTTCAAGTGGAACAGCCTCTTTCTAGGATATTTATAGCTTGATGAACCACTAGAACTGACATCATCACAAGGAAATCACCTATTCTTTCAAACCAAACATGGCGTATTTCGTGTACCTACATATAATATAATTTTTGAGTTTTCTAGTGTTATACAGGGCACAGTGGTTTTGATCATCAAAATGCTGAAAAAAAAAAATTATCGACTTGTTATCACCCCCGAATGAAGGAGAAAGGTGATAATGTTTTCGTTGAAGATTTAAACATATATATTAGTAATGGGTTAGATGTCATTTTTTGGACATGCGATGCGATGCGGGCGAAGGACTGTCCTTAGCATCGGACGTGGCAGGTGTCAAAAAAGGTGCGGATATTCCGCGGTTGCGGGTGCGAATAACCGCGCCACCACAACCACACACACCCCATCTCACGACGGCAGTTTATACAACACTTGGGGGAAAAAGTTAAAAGGTCTGCCCACTAACAACTTTCGTCGTCGCTACGAGCCTCTCGACGCCGGAATTGTTGCTATCGACCATGCGGTATCGGTCCCAGCGCCGTTTTCGTTGTTCCTAGCAACAACGCTCCTTGCCCGATTTTCGTTGCCGCTACGAACGACATCACCGGTTAGCGACTGAATCTGTTTCTTCATCGAGAATCGAATTCAAATTATTTACCGTCACATTGATTTTCAGTACATGGCAACTATTTTATGAGTTATTTAGTGATAGCAAATGAGTGTTTATTCAGGTATTTCATCGTATTGGGTGCTGACAGCGAAATTTTAGATTTTGCCTGTGTTCGGCTAACAAGCTGCGCTGCTGCAAGGCATGGGAACTGCCTATTTGAAAATTGATATCGACATAATTGTCGTCAGCTTTTGTCTGGATGCTAAGTATGACATGATGCAGTAATTTTCTTTCATTGCTCCATGGAAATGTTTAAGGTGAGCCTCCTCCCTCAATAATTTTTAGATGTTGATATAGGCAGACTAACTGGGGCCTACTCCTGCTTAAAGTGTTTCTTGTGTGATGATGCTTCTATAGGCGTCTTTTTGTGGCCACGCTCGTAATCAGAATCATCATGATCATGATCATCGTAATCACTGAAAAGCACAAGAACGGTCAACAATTTTGTAAACAAACCAGAGCCGCCATGTCAATTATTTAAAATTATATTTATATAATATTTTCATTAAAAATGGTTGGGAATAGATTTCTTATGAGTTTTTAGTTATTTTAAAGCCAATGCATAATTCAACTAGCAGTATTTACGGCATTTTGAACATACACAGGCATAAAAGAAGGGAAACTACAATTCTGGAAGTCTATATTACAAAAAAAAATCATCATAACATTATTCAATTTATCCATAAATATAAGAAAACATCACAACTTTGCATTTCAAATTTTGAATTTTTACTTGTCCAACGGCTGGAATCACTCTTTGATCA
>LQNS02277241.1:18515-28679 GCA_001587735.2 Parhyale hawaiensis | reverse complement strand
GTGAGTTTGATGCCAGTGCGCCCGTCCCCTTAGCCCCACTACCAGGGTTTCTTCAAAATAAAATTTACAACTACACAAGTTACGAGCCCCTGCGGCAGAGGGTCTGGAGGCCGCTTCTGGCCCCATACGTTATTGCATGTCTCACGTTTTCAAACAAACAGAATAATTTAATTCTCCAACAGGTGGAGGTATTATTCTTAATACTAATACAACTGCTACAATATTAAATATTATATATAGTAAACCATAAAGGGCATTAGACAATGCTTTCAAGTTGCATATGTCAGTAAATAGAAACTCGCAGACAGGAGACAGCCAAATTAATCGTTCTTGAGCAGAGGTTCCGAACCTTGGGGAGCTCGCACCCCCTGGGGAGGGGAGGTGGGTGAGACGAGCTTTTAACGGGTTCGAAATCACATATAGCTACTCAGCGAACAGGAGAAAAATCTTTGGTGTTGAGCTCTTAAAATCTTAGTCATGTATTTAACCAAGGGTTTAAAACATTGCTTTAGTTCGTCTTATATACACCCGGCAATTTGAACAACTTCATGTCGGCTAATGATCTGCTGTTCATTAACCATTATTGTGGTAGGCTAACGTGGTTTGATTATACTGTAAGCATTACTGCAACAAAAAAGTACCCTTGATCTATACTCAGTATCTTATATGGTGTTCCTTTCTTGAGTGAAGTTCACCCAAACAATGACAGACAATCCCACAAAAGCTTTAAATTTACAACTACATAAAACTTGATTTACCACTGCAGAGATAGACTTAACAACTACACAAAATGGTTTCAACTGCACGATAGAACAAACACTGGTTTTTCCCTCCATCTTGTGGGGTTTTTAATAATGCTGTTAAAATAAGCATACTTTCTAAGCATATTTCGCCATCTTACGAGTTTTGACTTGAGTCTAATTAGCCACGGAAGTCACGTTACGTAATTTAGCGAAAATATATTTTTCTAATAGGCAGTCTTGCCCAAGAGCTTGCAATGAACTTCATCAGAGAAGCAATATGAAATAGTACCTACAAATACAACAATCTACTTAGTAAAACAACCGATACAACACGACAGATGGATGGAGATACCGACTACTTGCACTAACGGTTGGGCAGAGGTACAACAAAATCAAATCAAATCCCTTGTATTTCTCATATGAATGCAGCGCCCAACGACTTAGGGGCGTAGCTTTCTGAGGTGTTCATACACATGAGTAACATTCTTAAAGCGAACATATGGGACAAGGGGTAAAATAGGTTTGTGCAATAGCACTTATGGGCATTGCAAATTGTGTTAACCGGTTCTAAATTAAAACGTAGCAAAGAAGCATAATTTTTGATAGATGTTCTGTATAGCTTATGCACCCATTTTTTACCTTATAACTTAATGACAAAAGAGGAGTTTTGAATTACGATGCTTGTTATATGTGGTACAGAAGATTTTTTTGATCGTATAATTGTAATAAAATAGAAAATCTTGAAATAAAATAAGATAGAAAGGCATATTACAGTAAGAAAAAAAAAAACGCTGCACGTTATTAATTTTATTCATTCTATGATTGCGATCTGTGACAAACATGAATCTATTGGTTAATAATAGCCTGCTTGGGGACATATAATTTATTTATTTTCCGTTGAGAGAAACATCGGCTCCCAAAGTTAAGACGAAAAAGTTTTTTTCAGAGTATAATATATAGTATGTAAGATGTAGCGTACTTGCAAACGGAATGTTGACAAGGTTTACGAAAATAGGGAGAAAAGTGGAACGTGACATTGAGAAAATAAAAACCAGCTAGCCATTCCTCAAGCCATCAACAAACATACAAACAAACAAAATCATATTTTTCTCATATGCTGGTACAATATGTTTAGAGCACAGCATCCTGAAGTGTTCATACTTGAGACTAACGTAAGAACAACATTTAATACTAACATAGGAGAGAGGTAGCATTAAATTTTGTTGTGCAGTGTTCCATTTAATACATGTTACACAAAACAGAGAAAATTGTAGTGGCCTGTCATAATGGTAAAACGTTTACACTTGAATAATCAAAGAACAAACAGAGTCTAATGCTTCCATCCTTTATTCAACTCATGTTCGATTAAGTTTATCATGACTTTAGTTTACAGCGTATACAACATTCAGGACAATAACAAAATATGAGTTATCACGGCAGTATTTTCTTCAATGTATGTCACTGGATTAATTTCTGAGTCTTTCTGTTAGGTTGTGAGTCCATGTTATATTATGCAAAAGTATTATAAACTGAACAGGTGAAGGCTCACAGTGCAATAAGTCATCGCAAATTATAGTTCAATGAATGGATGCGAACGCGGAGGTCGAAAAGAGTAGTTAAAGGCATCATGCATGTAGTTCGCTTCATTGGGCGACTCTCTTAAGTATTGCTGTATTTCATCGTATAAATATAATCAGTAGTTCTGATAGAAAATAGGACTGATCTTTTAGTTATTTAAAGTCCGAGGAAAGCGAAATCTTATATAATTCACGATTTTCCTACATTTAGATATTTCCATACGTTGAAATTCCACGGAGAGGGTCGGACTAATAAGCCAATCAAATTAACAGAAATAGATGTTTGGTCATCAAATGCTGCCTACTGTTTTTTTTTCTCCAATGCTATATACACAATTAACTGGAGGGCAAAACAAAACTATTCAGCATGCTTGGAATTCATTATATGGAGAAGTATCCCGATCATGTGTATGAGTTAGTTTCTTTCCGTATTGTCATCCAGAAAAACATGAAGACGACTGTTAAAGATTTTCAGATACGAAGAGATGCTTCACACAAAGTATACATCGGGGGATTTTTTGCTCATGTCAAATATAAAAAGGAAAAGTGCTAAAATGATTTGGTATTCATTATATGAGAGTGTCACTTCGCAGAGTGTGATAAAAATTGTTATGAAACCTCTACTATAAATGAAATTTTACCAAACTGCCAGAATTATATTAGCAGTAAAAGATTTCATTTGAAAGTGATATAGACTGAATCAACTGCTATGCATTGTGGCGTGAGAACGGTTTCGATAGGTTGAAAAATTTGAAAGCGGTCACGAGACAGAGTTAATATAGTGGCCATTAAAAAGGAACACCGGTGGACGTTCCGCCGTAAAAAAGTTCGTGGTTATATTTCACATCAATAACCCGTGCGTTAACTGCCGACTACATCGAAACAATCCACGAGGTTTCTCTTCTGTTACTGTAAAATGAAAACAGTTTTTCATTCGATAAAATGTATGTTTCAATTGGCAAATTTATTTCTCTATACTTCTAGCGAAATGATAGCTTGCTTTCATTTTCATTGTTATGAATAGCGTGATAGAACATGCACACCTGACAAGTACTACGGCAAGTAGTTTAGTTTCTAAGTGTTCATGATACGCGTTATGAAGAAAATATGATGTTTTTCCCATCAATACAAAAATCAAATTTGAATGCAGACAGAAATTTTTATGTTAACAGAACTTAAAATAGTGGAAAATGTACTTTAAAATGTTTACTTAGAATTTCCAGTTTGACCACAGAAGTGTCATGTTGTGGGCGATATCGTTAATGCTCTGTAGATAAGCATACTTTCTAAGCATACCTCTTCATCTTTCGAATTTTAACTTGAGTCTAATATATCATGAGAGTTACTTACATAATTCAAGTAATGTCGGTTAGAGGAAATATCATTTTCTGATAGGCAATCTTGCCCGAGAGTTGGCAATGGACTTCATAAGCAACCTACATTTATGAAATGGAACGTACAAATGCAACATTCTAAGTAAATTAATCGACATGAAAGGGCAAATGGATGGGATGACGTATTAGTGGCTCTAGCGTTCGGGGAGAGGTACTAACGATTCAAATGCTTCCGTCCATTACTCAACTGTTGTTCGACTTAGCTTACGATGACTTCACCGTTGGTAACTGTCAGAACATTAACATAATATGAGTCATCGCGGGAGTACATTCTTCGATGCATTCTACAGGATAAAATACTGAATAAGTCTGTTAGGTTGTGAGTCCATGTTATGCAGAAGTATTATAAACTGAATAGGTGAAGGCTCACTGTACAGTAAGTCATCGCAAATTATAGTTGAAAGAATGGATACGAACGCGGAGGTCGAAAAGAGTAGTAAAAAGTCTTATCCTATGTAGTTCGCTTCTTTGGGCGTCTACCTTAGGTATTGCTGTGTTTCATTGTTTAAATATAATCCGTCGTTCTGATTGAAAATAGGAATGGAAAACTGCTAACGAACAACCAGTTTGTTCAAAATTATCAGATAGAGTTAAAATTTTGCCTATGCTTAGATTAGATAGCAGGCAGTAGACGAACTAATGGGCCTAGTGGCAGAAAGAGAGCAGCCATTAGTTAAGGCGTCATTGTTTGAGAAAAATAAAAAAATAAAAGAAAACCAGTTTCCGCTTACCAAATGGCTAGATTGGGCATTGACCAAACGAACACATTGTAAAACTCGGCCACTTGACCGTCTGATTTTAAAGAAACCAGCATTACATCGACGGTTTTCGCACTTGTTATTCTAGAAAGTAACGCAAAATATTAAATGTTTTTGAACAATTTAATTTCCCTAAGAAAATCTGTTACATCGGCCAAAAATCAGACGAGGAGTATCAACTATAACTAAACCAATAGTGTAGAAATTTTTTGCAGCTCCACAGAAGTCGTTCCATCACTACATAATTATCACTAAATATGCGCGAATATCCACTTCACGGCAACGATTTTTTGGCAAAAATGAGGCTCAAAACTTAATTCTATATAAGTTTGCCGATCTCCACCTGCTCTCCGAGCAAGTTGAGTATTCCGCCAAACTTTCGTAAATGAAAACAAGTTTTTGTTTAAGTTGCTCCGAAAACTGTTGAAACGAATGAACTTTGAGGCACTTAAACGGAAGCAGTTTTAGGTTACGGTCTAGGTGGGCCCAAACAATGACGCCCTTAAGCCCTGGCCCTCTATGAGCTAGTGCCCTTGTGTCGGAATAATTTACATATTTCAGGAAAAAAATAAAAGAAGTGAATAAACTCAGCCAATGAGCACGTACTTGAGACTTAATATAGGCTGCAGAAAATTGTTGCGGTGGTTGAGAAGGTCAACACTTTTTTAGACAGATCGATGATGCTCAATTTGACGCCGGGTCGCCGCAAAGTAGTCGGATTAATTGAGTCGGCTCTATACTGGTAGCACCGTCGAAAGTCGCTAGTGTTAACCCTGCTTTAAGCTAAAAGTGAATACGAGTCCGTTAAGCATGACTTGTCCGGAGCGTCAGACTGGAGCGTTACCTTCGCCGCCCTTGAAACTCGCTTCTAATGAGTCCAAGTCCACGCAATAATTGAGGCAGTTAGTCGAGTGCTACGCTCGCAGGTGCTTGGGCTCAAAATCTCTTCTTACGAAACAGGAGAATTTTGACGGTGCTTGGCTTACTGAGATAGCATGTCGCGTTCACAAAATATTGCGGGGTTACTGCCCCTAAAAAGTAATAGCGTCTTCCGTCTCTAATGACATAGCGCTGAAAATCCGTTGTCGACTTAGCTGGTCACTGCTCTGGTTACAGCGGGCAGCTCTCTGCGTCAGTTCATCACGAACCAATCTGTGTATTTTCGATTTGAAATGAGCAGTCAAGCTGATGTTATCTCCAGCTATACTGTATATCCGATGTTTCAAATGAGTGAAGCTTAGCGGGCATCGCTTCGCCCTAAATCTTTCAGGCTTGGCTTCGCCGTAACTTCAGACGAGAGCTTTGGCCACGCTGCTTCCAACCGTATTGCAGGTGGCAGCAGCAACAATACGATTACACTTGAGACGGTCGAAAACTCTAACTCACGAAGCCAGATTGAATATAAATAACAGAAATAGATATCATGTTTTCAAGTGCTACATACTGTTCCCGTTTCTGGTACCTACTTAAATATATACACTTGGTTGGAAGGTGGGATAAAGCTGTTCAGTATGTAAAGAATTTATATTAGTTCGATGAATGCGGTAGGTATGTAGTATCTCGATTTAAATTAATTGTTTTTGTTCCACAATGGTAGCAACAAATCCTCGAGACGATTGTGACGGAGTTCAAATACAGTATGATGCTTTGCACTGAGTATATATTGCTGGATATTTTTGCTCATATCCTAGAAACATCGTAAGAGAAGGTACCTAAAATTATTTGTTATTTATTATCGGAAAAGGTAACTTCTCCGAGTGGGAAGAAATAAATTGTATATGAAAGCTATAACTACTATACAAGCAATGAATTACCAAACTCCCAGAACAATCTTAGCAGTTAGGGATTACAGTTGTAATTGACATCAACAGAAGCTATTATGATGCAGTGTGGCGTGAAAACGTTTTCAATCGGGTGAGATAATTATGTGGAAATGGTCACAAGTCAGAGGTATTAAGGATCGCCATGACAAGGGATAACCGGAGACCGTACTGGCGTAGTAAATCCAGGTTGACTCACGAGTTAACTGCCGACTAGAGCCAATATCTGAGGTTTCTCTTCTGTCACTGTAGACTGAAGATTGTTGCTCATTTTGTAATTGCATAGCCTATTTCAGTTAGCAAATTTCAAATCCTAATACTTCTCGAGAAATTGTTACTTACTTCCATTTTTATTGTTATAAAAATCGATAAACTATCCACACCTCGCAAGTAATACAGCAAGTAGTGTCTAAATGTTTCTGATGCACATTATGGAGAAAATACCATGCAACGTTTTTCCCATTCATANNTTCCATTTTTATTGTTATAAAAATCGATAAACTATCCACACCTCGCAAGTAATACAGCAAGTAGTGTCTAAATGTTTCTGATGCACATTATGGAGAAAATACCATGCAACGTTTTTCCCATTCATACGTAGATAAAATCAGAAGGCAGACGGAAATTTAATTGAAGCAAATCGTAAAATGCTGAAGAATGTACAATAAAATGTTTACCTCCAAAATTCCACGTTGAGCACGGAAGTGCTTTCTTATGGGGTTTTTCAATAATGCTCGTAATATAGGTATACTTTCTAAGTATGTTTCCCTATCGTTCGAGTTATAACTTGAGTATAACGCGTCACAAAAGTTAGTTACATATTTCAAGCTTTTTAAGTGAGAGGAAATATCGTTTTTCTGACAGCCCCCTCTTGCCCGAGAGTTTGCAATGGACTTCACCAGCGATGATGATGACGAGAAAGTCACTGGCAGCCATAATGCCGAGAAAATTCCCTAAGATTTACGGAATTTCGATTTTTTCCCTAATTTTCCCCGACTGCTGGGCAAACGGAAAAAATGCGGAACTCCGTAAATCTTACTTAATTTTCTTGGCAGGGATGTCGCGAAGTACTCAACATTGAGGGGGGGAGGGCACTGAAAAATACCGACTGACGTTAATTATCAGTCATATTACCGACTGGAAAATATATATAGTGTACAAGTACTGTAGGCTACATATATATATATCGTGTAGTTCGGTTACAGCTAGCTTTTCTGCTATGCAAGTTTTGTTAAAGGCGACTGAGAGATTATTGTTGATTAAGCATTTATTGAGTTTTTCAAGTTTACGGAAATATTTAATGCATACGTTATTGCTGGTGCTGTGCAGTAGACCCCTATTGAAGGGCTTAGACGTAAATGAGGTTACTAAGTGTAATTTTTTGCATTAGGTGTAATTCTTAGTATGAAGGGTTTTTTAGTGTAACAGCCTACAGGCCAATGAATATGTACGTGTAAGTTAGGTATAAGGCAAGGTCTGGTTCTGCTAAAAACCGAAATATACGATTTAAAATTGACGCTAAGTAAGGCCAATCAAGGATTAACGCTCAGTAAGGCCAATCAAAGATTGACGCTAAGTAGAAAAAAAAACATTTATACCACAAAAATTTTTAACTAAACATTAAAAACCAATTAAAACTCTAAAAACCCACATAAATACAGTAAAAACACTTAGGAACGCTAGCAGAACCAGTCCCGGCCTAACCTAACCTTTCACACGGGTGCNAATTGTTACTTACTTCCATTTTTATTGTTATAAAAATCGATAAACTATCCACACCTCGCAAGTAATACAGCAAGTAGTGTCTAAATGTTTCTGATGCACATTATGGAGAAAATACCATGCAACGTTTTTCCCATTCATACGTCGATAAAATCAGAAGGCAGATGGAAATTTAATTGAAGCAAATCGTAAAATGCTGGAGAATGTACAATAAAATGTTTACCTCCAAAATTCCACGTTCATCACGGAAGTGCTTTCTTCTGGGGTTTTTCAATAATGCTCGTAATATAGGTATACTTTCTAAGTATGTTTCCCTATCGTTCGAGTTATAACATGAGTATAACGCGTCACAAAAGTGAGTTACACATTTTAAGCATTTTAAGTGAAAGGAAATATCGTTTTTCTGACAGAACCTCTTGCCCGAGAGTTTGCAATGGACTTCACAAGCAAAGCTTATGACGAGAAAGTCACTGGCAGCCATAATGCCGAGAAAATTCCCTAGATTTACGGAGTTTCGAATTTTTTCCCTAATTTTCCCCGACTGCTGGGCAAATTACGGGAAAATTGCTGAACTCCTTAATTCTTACTTAATTTTCTTGGCATTAATGCCGCCGGTGATTTCCCCGTAAGAATTACGGATTTGTTTTACAGTGTGTATGAAATGGAACCTACATATAGCACAATCAAAGCAAAACAACCGATATAACAGAACAAACGGATGGGGAGACCGACTATAGTTGCACTAGCGTTTGGGCAGAGGCACAACAGCTTCAAATGCTCCCATTCTTTCCACAACTTTTATTCGATTAAGTTCACTATGGCTTCAGCTGACATGCAGCGTATATAACATTGGAGGAAAATAACAAAATATGAGTTATCGCGGCAGTATATTGTTCAGTATATTCAACGGTATTCATTTGTAAGTCATTCTTTTAGCTTCTGAGTGAATGATTTGTAGAAGTATTATAACTTAAATAGGTTTCACCTCATAGTACAATAAGCCAACGGAAGTTGTAGTTGTGCGAATGGATACGAACGCGTGGGGCAAAAAAAAGCAAAAGTTCTCATATTGATCGTTCACTTTATTGGACGTCTACTTTAAGTAGAAGTGTATTTCATTGTATCGAGGTTAATCTTTAGCTCATACTGAAAATTAAACTGTTAATTAATTATAGATATTTCACTGTACTCAAGACCAGCCAAGTCGTGTACCATTCAAGATTTTCCTGCATTTGGAAATTTCGAAATGCTGAAATTCCACGGAAACGGTGGGACTACTGAGCCAATCGAAATAACAGAAATAGATATCATATCGTCAATTGCTACATAGTCTTCGTTGCTGGTACTCTAATATACACACTTGCTGAAAGTGGTGTAAAGGTTTTCTGCATGTCTTGAATTCATTGCATGGCGAAATATCCAGTTCATAGTATCTCGTTGATAATGAGCTGTTTCTGGTTTTGTAACTACAAATTTAATTTATATTGACAAATTTCAATTCCTAATAATTTACTTCTAGAAAAATTGCAGCTTATGCTTTTATTTTTATTCTCATAAAAATTATGATGAACTATACTTACCTCGCAAGTAGTACAGCGAATAGCTTCTAAGTGATTCTGATAAACTTTATGAATAAAATATAACAATTTTACCAGGGTTTATTATCAGAAAGTTTTCTGCTGCACATGTTGCGCGGCCAGAAACCCTTGCGGCAGAGGGTCTGGAGGCCGCTTTTGGCCCCATATGTTATTGCACGTCTCACGCTTTTACATTCTGCTGGGGAACGGGCGAAAAATCTCTTATGTTGAGCTCTTAAAATCTCAGTGATGTATTTAACCAAACGACGTTTAAAAAGGGAAATCGCTTTAAACAGTTACCGGAATTAAAAAAAAAATCTATATTATATGACTACCTCTCACATCGATGAACGATTCATGCAAGAGCTTCACCTACTTGGAATCTTTTCTCAGGATGAAAAGAAGAGCCAGTGTGCCTACAGTCATTGTTATAAAACAGACAGTTCGAATAATAAAAAATACATTAGTGATTCTATAAAATACTAAGTGTTAAAAATATTACAGAATCAAATACCAATTTTCTGCGATGCACGTGAGGCAACCGAACGAATGTGGCGCTCAAACGTCAACTTT
>LQNS02277221.1:10613267-10624675 GCA_001587735.2 Parhyale hawaiensis | reverse complement strand
ATGTCGAACTAATCAGTTCTGTAGGTGCTTCGTGCCCTGGTCGGCTAAAGTTTGGAATTTGTTGCCTGCATCGGCTTTTGGTCGTGTTGGCCTGCAGGCTTTCAAGTCGGCTGTTAATGGTTTTTTGCTGGATTTCCTTTATCAGCGTTTTGGGCTTCCCGGTGTTGCAAATGCTTCATTTGGGTTGTATTGCCTGTCCGTGGGAGCTCCACGTGAAGTTTTAATAATAATAATAATTCGCTCCCATCTCGTCGTGTAGGAAGTGGATTCAGTAAGGGAGAAGTTTTTTCCGTATCGTAAAATTTCGAATTTTGATTCGTTGAAGGTCATGTTGTTAACCGATGTCCAGTGAAAGATGTTGGTTAGGTCTAGTTGCACATTCCGTACGTCCGCCGTTGATTGTACCGCTGCTAATATCCGTGTGTCACCAGCGAACGATGAGGGAACGGCAAACTTGCATTGGTGCCCCATATCATTTATCATGATAAGGAAGAATATTGGACCAGGCACGGTGCCTTGTGGGACTCCACTGAGTACCGGCTGTTGTTTAGACACTTTATTATTTATAATTACACTGGGAATAATGTATCGACAGCGTTGGCAATACATGGTTGTTAAGTTTGCCCGTTATTGTATGGTGGTGATTTCAGGTACTGAAATATTCTGGCTAAATTTTTAGAATTGCCCCCTCATTCGAACCCTGGCAATTTACTTTAGATCATTTACCCAATAGATGTTGATGCTTGGAACATGAATTTCTAGGTAACAGTGGTCGGAAAGGCTTATTTGTAGAAATGGTGATGCGTTAAATTTATTTTAAATCAGTGCTGGCTCTCACTCTTACTCACCATTTTTTAATCTGTAAAATGATTGTCTAAGCCGTGCTGTTTTTAGTAAAACCAGTTCTGCGCTCCTAGCCTTGACAAGTAATTTATCATTGTGTACTAAATTTAAGGATTTAGTGTTCGTGATCATCCTCGATGTTTTATAATAAACGTCTATGAACTTATTTATTTACTAGTGGACCCGTACGTGAAAAAATTTACGCAATAATCGATATTTGTGCATAATTCATACAAGGTGTCCGACATTTTAGTTGCCAAAGTTTAACATAAGGTAGCGAGCGTCAAAATGAACACTTTTTTATTCTGTAAAGGTCTAATATGTTCAATTAAAGAGTTACAAGGAGTTGAAGTCGGATAGTCATTAAAAAAATTCGTTCGTGCACTCTCTTGCGAAGACGCTTCTAAGGTGCTAAACTGCGGTAGGTCTACATCAATGGCAAGGATACGAAATAAGAAGTTAGGTAAGTATCTGTAATGTTTATTATTATTAGAATTTCCATTTGCTGCACCATACGTTAGGTGCATATCCGCTATTCAGCACTGGATATTCTCTCCATTGCCGTTGATACATTTGCAACCTAAAAAGAACTAAAAGTAAACAAATTAATTTTTTATGTCGAGGAACACTCAGAATATCAGATGAAAATTAATTCAAACCCCTGTCACTTTCATGTAATTCATTTCCTTACCAAAATTTTTTTAATAACTGGTCAACTTCAAATTCTTGTAACTCTTTAACTAAACATTTTAGACCATACCTTCATAGAATAAAAATTGTTCATTTCGATGAACAAAAGTGCCGGACACCCTTTATAGACCGTTGCAGGATCTTCTCTGCTCTGACTTACTTCTTAATTTTTTCATTGATCCTTTATCGTGCTCGCATCCTTAGGTCTCATCTTCTCTGACTTACCGTTTCTACATTTTCCCGCTCGCGCTTATCCTGTAACATTTCTGCTTCGAGTCTTTCTTGACATTGTGTCGTATGGACGCTTCATCCCTCTCTATTGGTAGCACATTTGTTCTCGAAACTGTCGTAGTCTCGTTCTTCTTTCACGTTCCCTATCCTCCAGTCTCCCACTGCTTGAACGTACGTCTTCCACAGTGAGAGGCAAAAATAAACTCTTGAGTTAGACACTGATATAAACTTGGATGCGACCCCAGTCAGCTTATATGCAATGTGAGTGTACCGTAGCCATGATTCCGTACCGTCTTCAAAACTCAAATAGCTAACTGCTTCATTAAGGTACTGAAATTTTTGCTTCTGGAGAGAAAACTGCTTCGTTAGAGAAAGGCAGTAAGCTAGAAGAAATAATTGCCTACTGCCCGTGAAAAATTATTGCATCGTGAGCGCTCCGTTGATCATCTGCTGAATTTATACGTGGTGACCTGAAAGAAAAAAGTTTTAGAATCGGACTCCAGAAGCTGCATACATATTGTTCCTATTTCAAGAAGTTTTTCAAGAAAGAAGTGCATTCAGATAAAGGGTTTCGCCATCTTCTGCATCCTGGTCAGCGATCTCTATAAAAACGTAACTCGGTTACAAAATCTACAACCTGGCCAGTCTACAACCTGGCCAATTCGCGGACACGAAATAAATAAATACGCAAAATGTTCCATTATATAAGGATTTACTCGTTTCTTTACTTACTGGTTTATTTATTTACTTGTGTAGTGCTAGTTTGCATACAGCTTCTTTGCTTTAAGATGAGAAGAAATTTGAACGCTGAAATATTAATCCGGCTGTATCTGTGATACGGAAGTTAAACCTGAGGTCTGCTGCATGAACGTGTGCATTAAATTTAAAGGGGATATCGGAAATACCACTCGACTACGTTGCTTATATATTTCCCCTTGTTTACCGGCAGGTTGTTGAAAATTTCTCTAAGAAGTAAAGAAGCTGGTTATATAGAGACCAGTGCGGGCAGGAGTGGACGGCCGAACAGCGTGTGGTCTATGACATGCTGAATAACACCTGTTTCTTGCGAAAGCAAAGACAATCATGATGGCAACCCAACGGATTAGGGGCTGCCTAGAGTAGGTTAAAAGTACGGAACTGGGTGTTGTTTTTTACAAGTTACCATTACACACGCGTCGGACATGACCCTACGTAAACGGTGAACTCTGGGCGGATGATGATGATGATGATGGATGATGATTCTGGATACGACCTGGGAAGTGATCAATTAGAGAAGGAGTCAAGTTCATATAACAGCTACTACTGCTCGCAGGTTTAAAAAAGAAGATTCACTGCCAAACTTGGGACATTTTTCAACCTTCGTATGCATGATACGGGTCCGAGGGCATCATCATTGAGGAACAATTCTTATGTTCTGTAGAATTTCCTCATGTTCTTTCAGTATTAGGTAGGGGAAAATTCGGATGATATGGGTCAGAGATATAACTGAAGAATATTGCTTCTGATCTGTGGAATTTGCACGGGTTCCAGCAGCATCCACAGCAGCGTAGTCAGAAGGGTAGGGAGAAATTATAATAGAGTAGCTTAGGACTGCTACATTTTAGAAAGTGAGAGCATTAATTAACCGTGGAATTCCCTCGTGTCACCCGCTGGTCACGTTAGCTTATAAGATATAATATGGCTTGGGTAGACTCCAGGCATTGTTGAGTTAGAGAGAATTCGTCAGGAAGCACAGGCGCCAAACACGTCACGCGCTGTGTACGTTTGTGTACGGGCGTCGGTGTAAGTGCGGGCGGCGTTCAAGTTCGTGTGCGGTGCCTGCTCGCTGTAGCGCAGATTAGGTTAGGTAAGGTAAGGTTAGGTAAGGAGAGGCAAGGTTAGGTAAGGAGAGGCAAGGTTAGGTTAGGTTAGGTAAGGAGAGGCAAGGTTAGGTTAGGTATGGTTAGGCAAGGTTAGGTTAGGTTATTTTAGGTTAGGTTAGGTATGGTTAGGGGACGTAAGGATACATCACCCTCGCCTAAAATTGACGTGCGGACAAGTTTTGTCCGTTTTTCGCACTTTAGGCCCAAATTTCGGGTAAGTTAGTAAAAATTCGGGTTCTATGTAGGGTAAATTGGGGGGGGGGGGGCAAGGCCTGTTTTTTTTTTTTTCATTTTAAATTTACGGGTGAAGGCACATTTAGTCAGTGGTGAGTCTGGGTTAGGCTAGGTAAGGTTTGGTTAGGTAGTGCTTATTGTAGTGGTTCTGGTGGTTGTTGCGTGGCAAGATAGCTTACTTGAACATACGCACAGTGATGAGCGTACACAGAATATCGAGTCTGACGCCAGTGCCGTCAGGAATAAGTGACGGGCGTTAATTTAGACGGGGTGAGTTACGTTAGAAGAGCTGCATACGGTTCCGCTAGCATCGTAACCGAGGAACAATTGTTTTATTCTGTAGAAGTTCCACAGATTCCTTCAGTATTAGATAGGGGCTTATTAGGATGATACAGGTCTGAGATAGCACTATGTAACATTGTTTCTGTTCTATGGAATTAGCACAGGTTCCAGCTGCATCAATAGCAGCGTCATCAGAAGGGCAGGGAGAAACGTTTCCATGTTTCGTTAGACGGGATTCCTCAGGATTAAGTGACTGTCGTTATTTATGGGGTAGGTTAGGTAAGCAAAGATGCGTTAGATCATGATAAAATGAGTTATGGTAGCGTAGCTTAGGATTGCTACATTTTACAAAGTGAAAACATTAACTAAGCGTGAAATTTTTACTGGCCTGCCACGGGTTACGTTAGCTTAGACAATATAATTCTTATTATCGGCAGACAGAGTTGAGTTAGAAAGAGTTCGTCAGGGTCGAGTGACTGGCGTTAACTTAGACGGGGTGGGTTACTTTACAACAGCTGCATTAGGTTAAATTCAGGCAAATTGCAATAGCGTAGTGTGGGTCTGGTACATTTTAGAAGGTATAGACTTTATTTACCGTGGAATTCCCACGGGTCCCGCTAGCTGATAATGATTTTCATAACTTCCTTGCGTAGGATGCACCGCAACTGCCAATTAGAAGTATGGAACAAACATATAAGATAATCATGCTGAGGCTGACCAACGTCAAGCTTCCCTTTGCGTCGGTGATATGCTGAGAAGCTTTTTTATAGCCTGCAGTCGATATTGCTCCTAATAAATATTGAGCTCTGTATCCAGGATACTCGATGGTGTCATGTAACTCGGATGTTTTATCATCAAGTGAGAAGTTGTTCGATTGAAAAAAGAACCCAAATTGGCGACAATTATTTGAAATTCAGACAGGAAGTTAATATTTCAACAACGGTACAAAGGTAACATGCGGACTACAGTAGCTATAGCTATAAAAAAAAAAAAACGCCCAATCCTTATGTGAAACCCAAGCCCTACCCGCAGCACAAGTGACAAGGCGCCTGTTCTCATGTGCTGCAAAAGTAGGCTTTTTATCGAAGTGGACCCTGAGTATGTTGAGAACACTCGAGCCTTGCAGCACTATGTCGCCTCTATTCTGAGGTGTATGCTCAGATAAAAGCGTCTGAGACCGACTGACAACCATGATAGGTCTTATGTGCGTTCTGCTTTATAATCCAGGCAGAGCACCGTACACTGATCCGTAATCAGTCCATGTTGAAAGGCTGAGTGACAGCTTCTTCCAGTGTAAGAGAGTAATGAATCACTGATGCGAAAAGTGGAATCACTGGTATCATTACTTATCCCGTTTTCAAGCGTGGAAAAGATATCACTGTTATACGTAACGAGCAGGAGACAGGAGTAGATTTATAGCGTCCATACTCATGACAAAATATAAAAGTTGCGCATGGAGGTGAAGTAGAGCTCATGCGCACGTACCCACCTCATTCAACACAGGAAATTCAACAGCATGCAAAGAAATCCACAGCAAAAGCGTACGTCATGGTCGAATAAAGAGCAGGTACTTGCACTTTTAAAGGAACAACATCAACCAATAGGAGAGCTCCTTGTTCTTCTCTGCTCGTGAGTCACCCAGGTACATGGCTATAGCAGCGAGACGCTAAACTGCCATTGCCAGACGTACAACAGGGGCCGTATAGTATAAAAATATTTTCTGCCGTGTGACTGTGAGGAATGTATTAGGAACTCATTGCCACTTGCTACAATCCATGATGGGATATTGGATGAAGGAAATTGAAAGAAATCAAACCCTCCCTATCTCTGGACTGATTATTACAATACCTATTTAAAGCAAGACTTTCGCATTCATGTTTGCGCCATTGCGGTTCCCTACTCACTGATGTCGCACAACTGATGCAGTTATTACGTGACCCAACAGGGGGCCCTATAAGCCTCGCCATTGGTTCGTGATGACGTAAATGCTCGTGACGTCACTCAGGTAAATTGCTGAAATAAAGACTGGTATGAAAGTACCTCCTTTTAATTACTTTGGCCTACGCACCTTGGTCCATACAGAAGGCGTTGCACTCCGGTTCCAAATCGCACTGCAGTACACAGGACATCTTCATGCTGAAGTGCGCCAAGGAGCCCGATGCCGTTCGCTGGAAACACTCTGGGTCAGGAACTCTGCTGCTCGGCACCTGCAATAATATTGTGAGTAGAGACATGGCATTATGACAGAATTCTTCAGCTGTGTCTATACGTCAGACGATTAAAACTTGTCCCCTAACAAACATCCATATTAATATGAAGTTGACTAAAATTTATTATCCGTCCAGTGTTCACGACTCAGCAGTAGGCAAATGGCTTTCTTCGGTAGATTTGAACTTCAATAACCCACCGTCCCTCCTGGAAAACACAAGAAAAGTCCCGTTGATTTCGTTCAGTTGAGCTCTTTCACGCTGTATTGCACTTTATTGGAGAGAAGAGACGTTGCGCTTTGAGAAATGGGCGAAGTGTGTCATAATATTTCGCTCACTCTACTGTTATGTGCTTTCGAGCTTAGTGGAGCGTGAGCTGCCAGTAGATGATGCAGTTAAGGGCTTGAAATAGGTGTTCTATGGGCTCTACAATGTAGAAAGATGTTTTTAAATGTGTTTTTTTTTTATAAAAACATATATATATGAATTTTTTAAATGTACCACACCAAAATACCGAATCATTCGGTGGATTCTTTGGAAATCTACCGAAATACCGAACCGAATGACCAGTTTTCATCTACCGAATATTGATACTGACGGTACAAAATTTACCGAATCTCAGCTCTTGTTGTTTTCTTTTCCTAAGTGCAATGAACCTAGACAACGCTATTACAAACTATCTTAGCTTAGACCTACCGCCCCTTCTCTGACCTATACGATTCTTGAAAAGCCCCATCCACCGTTCAGTCAAGTGAGCACGTACGACTTTCGTCGGTGTTATCAGCATAGAACTACCTCCATCAATCCCGTCTTCATGCTGCAGCCCCGGCTTCATCTTGTACTTTGATAATCCCTAAAAAACTGGATACACAATTCAAACTCTGCAATTTTTAACATAGGCTATATAGTAAACGTCAGTAGTAAACTTTCACTATCTTTCCAAGTACTGAGCTAATTTAAATTTACAAAGATTTTGCATTTCCGTCTTTAGAGCTTCGATCAAATACTATCAAACTGTAGTCGCAGTCGCAACAGCGCAGTCGGATTCGGCTGATAACGACGAAAAATGTCATAAGTGAGCATCCGGCTCAATGAGCCTCTCGACTCTCACCGTAAGATACTCCTCTCTCTTGCCGCACTTCGTCTTCTCTAACGCATGATGTCTACTTTTACAAACTTTGCCTACCTAAACACACCTTGCTTGCCAAAACGAACGCGCCTCGTCTTTAACGAACTTTCTTATACCTTGATTCACCTCGTCTACAGTAAAGCATCTCGTCTACTTCAATACACCTCGCCTACTATAATACACGCGCCTTTCTATCCCAACAAACCTCACGAAATATACCGCAGCTCACGTAACCTGAAAGACATTGTCTTACCGAAAGCACCTCATCATACCTATTACACTTAGTCTTACTAAAACCAAGCACTATTTGAGCATCTATGGGAAAGAAAATGGTATTACTATTTTTGTCTCATATAACACACCTCATCTTGCCAAAAGCACTAATACGCATACCTTGTCTAACCCTATGTCCCTAGTCTGACCTAATAAGTTTACCTAAACGACCGCACTTCTTCCTCGCTGGGCCTCATCTACCTTAACGGATCACAAATAAACCATAGATAGAGATTTGAATAAGTTAACACCGAGCAGTATTTTGAAACTCACAAGTTAATATTATAGCAGAATTATCGCACTGCATTTCTTTCATTACCTGCAATATACAGAGTATTCAATTTCTAATTGTGATTAATCGCCCTTCCTGAGACTTGAGCAACAGCGCCTCAAAGGGAATCTATAAGGATCTTTAGGTTAGATGAGAAGAACTTAGATGAAGTACGTTAGATTAGATGCGAAGCATTATGTTTGATGAGGAGCTAGATTGTACGGCATGCTTTAAGATCGATTAGACGACCCGTGACTCGTTGGGTCGTCATCACAATCGTCTTTGCTTACCCACTAAAGCAGGTGTTATTTAGGTGGTCATAGACCACACGCTATTCGGCCGTCCTCTCCTGCCCGCCAAGGAGCTGCCCATACGGCTCACTATCAACAGATTCTTTGCTTCTCTAACGAATATTCAACACCCAAGCTGTAAGCAAAGTCACTTTATATGTTACGTATTTCAGTTGTATTGCCCATGGAACCGATGAATTGATCATGTCCGTTCTTGAGACCGAGCTCAGTTTAACTTGCGTATCACAGATACAATCGAATTAAAGATCTAATCCATGGAAAGAATGCGGCTGTGCTCTAGTCCCTCGAATTTCTTCCCGTCTAAAAGCGAAGAAGCTGTGTCAAACAAGACAAATAAACAAGACACAAGTAAATAAACAAGCACACAAGTAAACAAGTTTCTCAGACTTTTAGTATAATATAGATAGAATAGTTATCGATATTTACAACGAGTGTTAGCTAAGATTAGGGTGGTCCAACTACTGGCCCGCGGGCCACAAGTGGGGTGCTGCTGGATTTTCTGTGCGATCGCTTGCTACCTCCGCCAAAGAGGTGACGTTTTTGTCGAAGTTTGTCTGTTGCGAAGATAACTCAAAAAGTTATGGACGGATCTTGGTGAAATTTACAGGAAACGTTAGGTATATTAGTAACAACGGGTGATAAACTTTCGATGTAGAGATCCGTTTAACCATTTGCTTGTTTATGTGTTTTCCTTTTGTTCTCAGTAAAATAACTCAAGCTGTTATAAGCGGATCTTCATGAAATTTACTGGAACTGTTGGACATGTTACGAAGTGCAGTAGACCAAATTTTTATCATGATCTGTTTCTCCGTTTATTCTTTTCTCCATGTTTGTTTTCAAATTCATCAAAACCTAATTCAGAAAGTTACTGATGGAACTGTAGAACAACTGCAGGAATTGACAGGAATTGTTATTAATATCGAAAGGCAAAAATGGCCAGATTTGAAAGTACTAAGAAGGAAATCCTGGTTTCAGGATTAATGTGAATATTTCATTAGCATTGCTTGCTGGAAGGAGGCATGCACTCTTAGAAGTATTCTCTACTATTACATATTTTTTCAATATACATTTCTATATACACGAGTTCGTGCGTCTGTGTATAAAAGTAGAGTACTATCCATGTGATGTGCATATTTGGCTCTCTATGTAACATCTGAGACCCGAAATTTCCCGCGCTGTAGAAGAAGTTGGACCACTCTGGCTTCGATATTTGTTAGAGTAGACAAACTTTGTTGGATTAGACAGAGATTGCCGGGGTGAAGCAACCTGGTTGGGTTACGTTAGAAGAGTTGCATTAAGTTAAATTATGGTAAGGTTTAAGAGTGTAGCGTAGATTTGGTGCATTTTAAGTTACATTAAAAAAGCTATATTAGATCAAATTAAAGTGAGTTTTAATAGGCTAGCTTAGGTTTTGTAGATTTTAAAATGTGATAGCACAAAGGAAGCATGGAATTTCTACTGGTCCCGATAATATGAACATGATAACCTAAGATCTAAGTTAAGATGGTAATGCAAGTAATGTGTTTACTTCACAACTACAGATGCAGAAAGTGGGACAAGCATTGCATTATAGGACACCAAAATGACCTAAATTTGATTAGGATTAATTTTGTCTTTTACCGATGGCGTACACTTAAGCGTAGACCATACCATACCTCGACTGCCCAGTGGAGGCGAGCCTTTCGCGAGCGTGCCTGAATGCCGATTTCCGTAAGCATTCATAAAATGAGTTATAATAATCAGAGAGACCCCCCCCCAAAAAAAAAAAAAATCACCAAGCCGCAAGAAATGTGTTGCAAAGCCGGAAGTTAAATTTATAATTAAACGTCATCAAGGGCGATAAATAGCATATATTCGGACACCAAAACCAATTGAAAATTCGTCACAATTTCTAAGAATATTAGAGTTTGACCGAAAAAAATTGGGAACATACATATTTCGTGTAATGTACTTGAGTATCCCATACAACTGAGTATTATTTTTTTTATCATCGACGGATTGAAAATGATAACCCAAGAAATTTATGTAATTAGGGCTTTTCGTAGAGCCCATTCCAATAATTGCAAGAAAAGGGAGGTTAAGAGAAAAACAGATAATACTGAAGAACTAAATCAAAACAACACTAATACGTAATACCGCAAAGTGAGACCATAGTGATAGCCATGAGCTAAATATGCATGATTAACCATGACATAGAGCTACCAGGACAGCCATGAAATGATCTTAAAACATGACATTTTGGTGCTTATACAGACCTTAACTACTGGAACAATCTCTAACTGCACATCGTGGCTGTCATGTCACTTTACGTGACTGGCTAGGTATATTATATCACTTCTAGGTTGCCTACGTTACATCTCTCCATCGTTGCCCTAGCGCAATCACTTCACCGCTGCCTGAGTTAAATGACTTCAAGGATGCCTAATTGCCTACTTTACATCACTTCAGGGCTCCGATATTGCATCAGTTCATGGCTGCCAAAGTTACATCGCTTCTTGGCTGCCACCTGCTCCAACTCACCCTTCAGCTCTGTTGTCTGCACTGAATTTCTCGCATAGCACGTATTCCAAATAACTATCATTAACAAGTCCATTAGCTGCTTATTCAGCCTTTTATTACAAATCTGAGTATACCTCCAAATTCAGAAGCTTCTGTTCTACAACATGAGCCTATACATTTTCCCTAATATTTTGAAAATCATTCCAGAGTACTGTAAAAGGCAAAGGAAGTCATTAACATTAATTTGCGAATATACACTTCAAGCCCTTATAAAAAAGAAAGTCAACCTACAACCTATAAAATAGAATTTTTTTTTATTGTCTAATAATCAGGAGAGCATTGATGTTGTATTTTGTAATTATTTATATAGTTTTATATTTACATATACAGTGCCTAGACATAAGTATTTGCACAGCTCTATTTTTTATGTATTTTAAAAAATTTAGGGACTGCTTTAGAATAATTAATAGAGGAAGTTTATATAACATATATATAATAGAATATTTAAACAGAACAGTCAAATGTGCACTTATAACAAGAAAATTTAACACAAGTAAAAGTAATGAGGGACAAAAG
>LQNS02277221.1:10591669-10612464 GCA_001587735.2 Parhyale hawaiensis | reverse complement strand
AAGATGAATAGTTTCATGTACAGGGAGATATTAGAGAAGAAGATGCTTCCAAGTGCCAAAAAATTCTACGGACGGCGCAGGTGGACCTTCCAACAAGACAACGACCCCAAGCATACTGCTAATTTACGAAAGAATGGTTTAAAAAGAAGAAAATAAATGTTCTTCCATGGCCTAACCAATCACCGGACCTTAATCCAATAGAAAATTTGTGGCATCTTTTCAAATCTGGTGTCCACAAACGGTGTCCCAAAAAAAAACCTTACTGAATTAAAGGTTTTCTGCATGGAAGAATGGAAAAAAATACTTTCAAGTGAATGTGAACAGTTAACTTCCAGCTATAACAATCGTCTCCATGCTGTAATTGCCAATAAAGGTCACGCCACCAAGTACAGATGTCATAATTTTTTTGGTCAAATACTTTTGTCGCTCATTACTTTTTCTTGTGTTAAATTTTCTTGTTATAAGTGTATATTTGACTGATCTGTTTAAATATTCTATTATGTATATGTTATATAAACTTCCTGTATTAATTATCCTAAAGCATCCCTAAATTTTTTAAAATACATAAAAAATAGAGTTGTGCAAATACTTATCTCTAGGCACTGTATATATATTTTATATATTATATTTTTGTAAATTTGTTACGTGTATAAGTTTTAGACGTATGTACAGGTTTGCCAATCATTACTGAATGCAAAAGAATTAAGAAAAATATCGAAAAACACAATATGTATGAAGAAGTGATAGAACATGATACAAAAATATGTCTGTCTCATCGCATAGCCGGGCTCACGTGTGAAAAGCGAAGTTTACCGTTTGACCAAATAATAACTTGAGCCCGAATTTATTACGCTTAAAATATTGCAGTTATAGCTCCTAAAAATTGCTCCTATTGCACCTAAGCAATGGGGGTGGAAGAAATAGGAAACAAGGAAACAAATACAGTAAAAAATTGAAGGGACCAAAAAGGTCGGAGAGCAAACGGGAATATCATGTCAGTGGATCAATGGACTCCTACACCAGTTAAAAATACCAACTGTTAGTATACATTGCTGCTGATGGCAAACTGCTCGAATTCCTCAGCCACCACCACCTGACCCAGCACGTTAATGAACCTACGAGATACGGTAATATTCTAGATCTGGTTCTCTCCATTCCAGATTGTGAAACTGTTGGCTTATCCATCCCAGACCGGCTTGGAGACTACAACTTGATTGCATTTACGCTCCAAACTCACAATGAATTCACCGCTAATGAAAGTCGGCTCAAGCTGCCACACTATCGAAGAGCGAATTTTCAGGGAATACCGTACCTACCTTGAGAGTCTTCGGAAGAAGTCCAGGTGACGTTGTCGACATCACCCCACGTGTGTGGAGTCACTCTGCTGGTGCCGCAGTTTGCGACCAAAGAGAGAGCCAGCAGCGAATTATCTCCATAGTGCACGTAACCGCTGACCACTGGTCTATCTGGTATTCTTCTTAAATGTGAATCCAGCAAATTTTTGAACTCTACAGTTTTGATATCAGTGACGTTTCGAATATGCCGAGGCATTTTGTTAAATAATCTTGCTCCCCGTACAACGAAGCTATTAGAATATTTTGTGGCCTCAGCTTTTCCACCATCTCTGCTTGGGATACGAGTATCACAGGTCCTTCCAGTTCTTTCCGAGTGTCTGGCGACAATCCGCTCATTCACATTCACAGTGATACGTTCCAGAATTTTCCAAACATACATGAATGGCAACTGAATTAAGAACAACTGACCTTCAAACCAAGATGAGAGACGCCAGTGTTGAACAATGCTCACACATTTTGAAGACGAGCACCCTGAGAGCAGCTGAACGATACATCCCAAATAAACGAGTTCGTATCAACAATGATCCCCTCCGGATCAATCGGACGGTCAAATGCTGCATTGCAAGGCGAAAAGTGCGTTACAAAGCCTGGAAGCGTAATCCAATCAGAGGAGAACAGGTCCAGTCACATAAGGGCATGTCGGAATGCAAAGAAAATAGTCAGGACCACAAAAATGGAAAAAGACGTACCCGTTGCAACTATGGCAAAACGCAACCCAAAGGCATTCCATAAATATGTCAATGAACGAAGAATAAAAAAGAAACAATAGGTCCGCTCAAAAGACCTGACGGTGCAATCACCAATGACCGAAGGGACAAAGCCACAATCCTGAACGACTATTTCACCTCTGTATTTACTATTGAAAATGTTACGAATATTCCTGAACTAGCACGTACCGATGCAAGTTGCTCCTATAAACACAAGAGATTCTCAGAGATCGAGATCCTTCAAGCACTGACCCACCTAAATGTGTACAAATCCACTGGCCCAGATAATCTTACTCCTCGTGTACTACGAGAAATGGCTACAGTCCTCGTGAAGCCACTGCTCGAAGTATTTAATCGGTCTCTTAGAACGGGAGAAGTTCCGCAGGATTGGAGACTAGCTAACGTGATACCGATACATAAGAAGGGGGACAAGAAAAGCCCCAACAACAATCGACCAATCAGTTTCACATCGGTCGTCAGCAAAACTATCGAACGCCTCCAGAAAAAGCGCATCACTGACCACCTGAGGATGCATCAGCTCTTATCTGACTCTCAGCATGGCTTCCGAAATGGAAGAAGCTGCTTAACAAACCTTCTGGACTTTTTCTCAAAAGTTACTGATATTTAAGATGAAGAAAAGGGTGTAGAACTTGTGTATCTGGACTTCCAAAAGGCTTTTGATAAAGTTCCACATCAACGGCTAATGAAAGAATTGGAAGCCCATGGTATCCAGGGAGACTATTTACGATGGATCGGGGCATGGCTTACGGGACGGCAGCAGCGAGTGAAGCTTGAAGGAGAGACAAGCGACTGGACGCAGGTATCATCAGGGGTTCCACAAGGTAGCATGCTTGGCTCACTTCTGTTCTCAATATACATCAATGATCTGGAACTTAACATCCTTAGTAAAATCAGTAAATTTGCGGACGATACAAAACTATTCCATCCTACCACGAAAAGAGCCGAGCTCCGACAAGATCTTGACCACCTTATGGAATGGAGCACAACGTGGCAGATGAGCTTCATTGTCGACAAATGCTCAGTAATGCACATAGGGCTAGTGAACTCAACTCCATTAAAAATGAATGGGACAGAATTGGCTCCTGTCACCCAACAACGTGACTTGGGAATCACCATTACAAACAAACTACAGCACAGTCAGCAAGTTGACATGAGTGTGAAAATGACGAGCAGAGTACTCGGATTCATCACCAGAAATTTTGAATATAAGTCCAAGGACATCATCGTTTCCCTGTACAAGGCATTAGTGCGGCCACACTTAGAATTTGCTGTTCAATTCTGGTCGCCACATCTGTGCAAAGATATCGATAACATGGAAAGAGTCCACCGCAGAGCAACGAAACTGATACCTCAGCTGCGAAGCAAGCCGTATGAATGTCGCCTAAAGGAACTGGGTCTGATCTCTCTCGAGCAAAGACGACTCAGAGGGCAACTAATAGAAACATTAAGATATTTGAATGGCTTCAACGACGTATCTACAACGGGACTCTTTGAAAGAGACCTAAATGATCGCTTGCGAAACAACGGTCAAAAACTCAAGCACAAAGCTCGAAGAACGACCATAAGTCAGCAGTTCTTTCCGTATTTCATAGTCAGCATTTGGAATAGACTCCCTCCCGACGTTGTTTGTGCGGAATCAGTCAACGGGTTTAAAAATCATCTTGACTTGCATTGGGAATGACATCCCTGACAGCTAAGGATTCCTCCTCCAGGAGTCGCACACTCTTAACGGCTAAAGCCTCCGGGACTTCCTAATTCAGTCTTCTTCTCTCTTATGCTCCAACTACACTGTCGGACATTTAACTCCGCATATCAGCGGCTATAGATCATAATTTCGTGCATTCTAGATCGTCTCTTTTGCTGAGAATTATCTCCCTCCTCTTCTTTTTTCTTCTTCTTCTTCTTTCCCCAGTCGTTTATATTGTACTCACTTAATGGCAATAGCTCTTAGAAGGCCGGTGCGCAAGTTTCGGTGTCTCATTGATAATGGGCCTGTTGGTTCGTCTACTGCCGCCTATCTAATGTAATCTTATGCTAATTGACAATGCTTCCCAGTGGCGAGAGTGATTCTTGCGAATATCTCGCTTTATTTCCAAAATATTTATAGCCTGATGAGCCGACAGAAGAGAAATCAGCGCGGTTCAATTAGTTGGTCTTCCAAATCAAAGATGGCACCCGTGTTCTTACAACATTTCAGGTTTTCTAGTTTTCTTGTCCTAAACGGGAGTTCAGTGATTCTGATCATTTTAAAGTGACGAAAAAAAAGCATTTTTTGTCGACTTGTCCATGATCTGTGAACGCTGCATAGGATAAATTTACTATTTATAGGTCCTGTTCACTGAGCTTGAATGACGCAGCGCTAAAAAAGGACATGCTTTATCCTTTAGTCTCCCGCGTTTGCTGCTGCTTCTATCAAATCAGCACGCCGCGTCCAACAGTTTGACTGAACGCGTTACGAATAGGGACATGTGAACACGGCCTAATATATTGCATTTTTAGCTCTCACTGCAGTTATTGAACTTATTGGTTTTTATTGCACGTATAGCTTTTATTGCACTTATAGCTTTTATTGCACTTGTAGCTTTTATTGCACTTGTAGCTTTTATTGCACTTGTAGCTTTTATTGCACTTGTAGCTTTTATTGCACTTGTAGCTTTTATTGCACTTGTAGCTTTTATTGCACTTATAGCTTTTATTGCAATAACGCCGTAAACTGCAATAAATCCGGGCTCTAGTGATCACTCAATCTTCACGTGCTCTGTGCCTGATGATAATATTTTAAACGCATTCCTCACGCTAATATGATCAATTTTTTTCAAGTAGCCATCTTTATTGAAATAATTTTATCGAAGTTAGTTCATAATCATTATTAAACCGTGTACAATTTATTTAGTAGGGGTAGGCCGTCTCTCAAAGTGTTAGTTCATAGAGTGCTAAATGAAATTATAATTACCTACTTTAATAGATTTTCACAACCCGTACAGTAGTGCCACACAGAGTGTGCACTAAACGAGCTCAAAAGTACAGGTAACGTATACCAAAAATAAAAAATTTTGAAGAAAAATCAATTCAAAATCAAAATAGTACATAGATGATAGGTCATGATTGAACAACCTTTAAATGCGGACTACCTGCACCCTAATGGAGAAATCTTTATGCTGCTCCACAGTTCTTGCAACCAAGCAATGCATATCATATCCGGAAGACATACAATCTTCGATTACAGTTAATGATACTAGGTTGTATTGCTTTGCAGAGTTTTAAAATAAAAATTAAGGCGAAAACTAACGATCTAAAAAACATATTTACTGATAAGCTAGTCTATATTAAACATGAACGTTTCAGCTCTTCGGCCATCATCGGCAATCTGAAATCGATTCAAATGCATAAAAATCAACATAGCTATAAGCACACAGTCGTGAACTAATGAACTAATACACTAATCATAAAATCCCTAAAATGATCAGAACTTATCCAATTACTATATGGAGTGGATGAGACGACTGAAAGTCGTTTAATTTCAGTTTTTGTTTAAAAATGAATAGCGATTCTAAAGTACGTAAGTCTATAAGGATTTGCCTGAACCTAAAATCTTGAAATTTTCATCTTTTACAATACACTTGCATTGCTCTGCATGAGATCTAACGGATGATGTTGGGGGATGGGCAAGTATCGAGCCAGTTCTGAAGCTCCTGCCAGTATGCTCGAAAGTCCTTACTCTAAGGGTACGCGAGGTACACCCCACGTACCCAGATCCACACTGTGGACAACAATAATTATATACGACGGAAGAGAGCATGCTGACAGGAAGCTTATCGTTGAACTTAAAAAATGAACCTATTACAAAACTATTAACTAAAATTACATTCAAATCGACACAAGGGAAAAACTTTCTGACCAGCAACGTGAGATCGCGCCTCAGCTTCTCCGACTGCTGGCCGAAATATGGCATGGTGACGTACATTTGCTTTTTCTTTACAGTCGGGACACAAGCAATGGGCGTGAACCTCGTATTAAGGAACTCTCTAATGCATTTTTGAATAAGATTTACTGGGTACCCATTTTGAACGAAAAATTTTTTGAAAATTCAAATTCAGTATGCAATGAAATAAAATCAGAGCTAATCCTATAAGCACGAGCTAAAAGGGGTTTGATACTATTAATTTTAAACTTGAACCTAAAGAAACTAATAAAGCTTAATCCCATACCGATAAAAGTTGTTTTGCGATAAAAAGAGGTAGTGAACTTATTGTTTATACGGGTTATGCAACAATCAAAAAATGCCAATGAGCTATTTTGTTCTCGTTCCATTGTGAAATTTATAGTTGGATGTTTGTCATTCAAACAGTTAAGATCGGCCTCCAGTGACTGGCCGAAACCATGTGTTGCCTCTGTGGACGGTCCCGGTATAATTCGCGGGCCTTCCGCTATTGCTACGTGGCCTCTAGTGGTTGGCTGTATTGGCTAGCGTAGGGATGCCACCTTACACGCCAGACTACGGCCGACCTTGGTAAGAGCGAGGGTGCTGTCAACGCCGTGGTGGTTCCGTTAAGTCTTTATTGAGGGATCCCGGGAGTGCTTACTACGTCGAATTTAGTACGTTAACGCTGACCAGTATGTGCTCCAGATCATGTGTCACACTGCGATAGCGGTCTTTCTGACGACTCACCTACTCTAACGTAATTCGTCTTTCGGTAAGTATATAGCCTTAGAGGATAAACACAACAAAGCTAATATCCCGGTAGATTTATGTGTAAAATCAAATCGTAGTCCGTCTTAAGGACGCCACAAGTGAAAAAGTGCAAAGTTTCATTTTATTTCTTTACACAATCGGTTCTTCGCAGAGGTACTGGTATGTATTCCTAAATCGCTTATCTACATAGTAGCTGCGTACTTACATTTATCTAACTCGCATGCAACGAGCAACATTGCATAAGAAACACAACTGGAAAATACCGATTGAAGAAACAGCTCAACTAGCTTGTAAATGCACACTTAGTAACGGCACACTGCCACACAGAGAAGCCTCAAGGCCGAAGCTATTCCTGTTGCAGGGTAATTTAGCCATTTTAGCGAATAGAGATCAGGAGTGGCCTGACAGAATAAACTTATATGAAATACTAATAGTGCGCTGCTGCTGTTGCACTTACCTTTGTAAAATCACTCCGCTTGAGGAGGCCCTGCTGAGATGACAAGCGCAGCAAATACACGAAGTGCGTGCACAGGCAAAGGATTTCCCAGCTTCTCATTTCGACGAGGCAGAGAGTCTGTGGCTTGACGGTAACTTATTGATGTATTGCTGCTGGTTTTCGTAAGATGAATTCTGAACTATGATGCTGCTGAGCTCACAAAATTATAGGAGTTGTCTGTATCTGCTCATAAATATTGAAACAAATTGAAGAAGTTTTAATGCATATGAAATCTCTACAGCGGCAATACCAATCCAAGATAGCGCACATATCATAACACTTTGCTTAGCCAGCGGTGTGACAGGTTGGCATATACTGTGTACATTTTAGCTTGTTACCAGCAGTAAAGTCCAAATATTTTTAGTCTGCTGGAAGTCGTCTTGGCCGAAAGATGAGTGATTTATTACCTCCGCCGAGGAGGTAATTTTTTGTCGTGTGTGTCTATTTGTCTCTATGTCTGTCACCAAGATTACTCAAAATTTATCAACGTATCTTGACGAAATTTACTGGGATTGTTAGGTATAATAACAGTAACAGATGATTAAATTTTGGTGAAAATTCGTTCATCTGTTTGTTGATTTATTTGTTTGCCTGCCTATTTTTCTTAGGGCCATAACTCAGAAAGTTTTGGACGGATTTTCATGAAATTTACATAAGTTGTTAAATATAATACGAATATTGAACGAACAAATTTTTTACAAGATCAGATTCTGTTGGTTCGTTCATTCGCACGTTTGGTCTTGTAGTTGTCACTGAGTTTTATTTTATGCTTGTTAGCACAGTAACTCTAATAGCTATGGTTGGAGGATCTTTCTGAAGTTTACAGAAGTTGTTAGCAATGCTAAAAGACATATATGATCAATATTATTGCGGTGATGATAGGTTGGTCCGCTTGTGATTTGAGTTATATTTGTCCTAATGTTTGTTAGCAGCATAACTCAATCGGTATTCACGTTTTCTTTTCAATAACTCGGTTTCTATTGGAAAAATGGGAAAAAGTACACGACTCTAGCCCACATTTTTTTCGATTTTACATATTTCTGTCAAGTTTTATATGAATTTGCTCAATAAGAGACTAGCCGTTTTGAGGTCCACTTTCAAAGACCTAAATGTCAGCACCTTCCCACCCATAGAAGATGTTTATTAATATGCAGATTTTCATGAAACTTGGTACAGATACGTACAATGGGAAGAAATGTGGGTTACTATCCTATTCTTTTTCCAAATTTACTTATAGAATAGAAGTTATTCAAAGAAAACGGATCCACTTTTTTCGCCGGCCGGCCTGAGAAGTGACAATTAACCAAATTCTTCATTTTTAGAGCTAGAGAAATGCGGTGTTCGATATTGGTATCAGCACTTCTTGCTCTACAGTTGATAGAGAACAGATTTTGAAATGCAAAGCTCTATTATTTGCCTGTAGACTTTCTTGACTTTTTTTTGAGAAAACGTCATTTTCGAAAATTGCTGAATGAATCAAAAACTATGTTAAAATTTCAAGAATCTGTTCACCTGCAATTGTAGACCAAATCGTGCTGATTCCAATATCGGAAACGGCATTGCTCTAGCTTGAAAGTTGAAAGCGTCCAATCGATTTACAAAACAAAATAATATAAAAAATCCGCTTTCAATGGAAACCTCGTTTTCTGTGCGTCAAATCAAAAACGTTTCATGAAAAAAAGTCGTATACTTATACAAAAGTTCTGAAACCTAGCTGCAATAATGGAAAAGCTCATAAAAAAATGGAAACGGTCCCCACAATTACCCTAGTAGGAAGGAAAATAAACTCTACATTGTATATATAAACCATAAAATCTAATTCTTGCAGTTTCCTGGGCGGCGCCTCATCATCTAGCGGCCAATGTGAGGCCGTTGATCTGAGCGTTGGCTGGGCGTCGCCTCCCTGGTGTCCATTTCTTTCAGCCACCAATTTCCTCTTCCCTGGGTCCATCGCAACGGCCGTGGATGTAACTGAACACACGAGGAGACCGCCGCTTGCGTCCAGGGAATGGGAAGGCCTTGGCGATTTTTGTCCTTGTTAAGTCATTACGCTGCCGATGGGAAGTTACATCTAAAATTTTCCTGGCTATTTCTGGAGAAAGACGTGCAAAATCGTTCTTTTGATTGTTTTTAATTGGCTTTGTTTGCATATTTTAAAGCTTCGTTAGTCATGCAGCTGCATTAATTGAACTAATAAAGATAAGTTCGAATTCTAAGTTCGTGGTCTTTGAATTTCCTGCTTAGCTAGGCGTGCTCCAAGCCAAAATAAGTCACAAGAGAACAGAACTGCCAATGTCTCCGACGTGACAAGAAATGCATTCGGATATTAGAGGGATAAGGATCTTACTTTTGCTTTTTCTCCAATCTGGTCATCGATCTCCATGGAAAAGCAACTTTATTTCTAGGTCTGCAACCTGGCCTATTTTTCGCCTATTTCCTTAACCCATTAGCGACAGCACTAAGAAAGAGGCTGAATTTGAACAAAATTTTCCTAGAAGTTATGCGTATCGAGTCTAATAAGAGCGTATAAAAAATCCGTTTTCGTTACTGTTTTCTGTGATGTTCCCAAAATGGGAATGTTGGTCAGTTAGGGGTACAGAATATAACAAAAATATGACATCCATATATAAAGGTTGTTCTTTGGTGCACTGGCACATTCAACATTCCTAAGTCTCAAGAAGCTAATGGAACTCGTGTAATAGCACAACATTAGAGCATTTTGATTATTAAATAAAATTAAAGCACAAAACAAGGATGAAAATTGTAATTCACTATAGAAGTTTCCTGATTATTCTTTCGTACTCTAGCTCAGCTAATCGTAGCAACTTGTCCTATTGATACAGTTATAGCTTATGATAATTCTCACTGTACATCTTGTGCAACCGCTTATCGCATTAGACGCATTTCAGACGAGTATTGTTGTTGCACGTGTTACATCTTCCTTGACTATGAGGCCGGGGCCCCACCGGTGAGACAAGCTATGTGCAAGACACAATGTAACTAACGGAGGGTACAGCAGTCTGCTGCCCCCACCGCCGCAGCTGCGATGCCTCGCGACACCCGTGCATTGCTGAAACACGACTCCCGGAAAAATCGCATTGCATCGCTTGTTGCTTTCTGTGGGGCCCGGCCTAAGTCACAAGGAAACGGGTCACGTCGTCATAGCGGACAGCTTCTGATACTGATGATGCTGGGCCCCGGTTCGTTTCCTCTTAGACCCTTAGGCCGGGGCCCCACAGACAGCAACAAGTGACGACAAGTGACGCAATGCGATTCCTCCGGGAGTTGTGTTGCAGCAATGTACGGGTGTCGTGCGGCATTGCAGTGGCGGTGGTATGGGCTGCAGAGTGCTGTACCCTCCGTTACATTTTGTCGTGCAACAAATTTGTCGCGTTGCACGTCGCTTGTCACGATTGTGGGGCCCCGGCCTTACATGAGTACGAGCTATCTCTCTTCTGGAGTCTTTGTGAGGCTGCTTTGAGAACGGATTCACATACGGGAAGAATCTAAAGATGGCAACCACGGGCGAGTTCAATAACTGTGAGGAGATACTCCACCACCATTATCTGGATCGTAGCCTGGGCCCGTGGGAGGATAACATTTGGTCGCGCACATTTACTTCACCCATAGCGCAGTAATACATGTGGACCATGAATGGTTGGTCGATGGTCTTTTCCTCTTGATTTTTCGCCCACCTCCGTACTTTTTGGATCGGTAAAACACCATAAAAGTTTCTAGCAACCGTCACAGCACTGTTGTCGTTCCAGCGAGCGCATAAAACTGTGCCGTTTGTTCCGTAATCATCGTAACTTCTCTGTTCTTTAGCGCGAAGTTTCCTTGATATTAGCGAACGGTTCCCTGTACTGTTATCTATGATAGTTTCACATGCTCCAAGTCCATTCTCCGCCAGATCTTCCATCAGAGCCGCATTGCTGTTTTCCAAGGGCTCAAAAATATATTTTACGATTTGGGATCCCAAAGCCACTTTTTATTTTCATCCTTGCCACAGTAGTATGAGAAGTTGTTCTAGAAACCATCAGCACGGCTCATCATCCACACCTTGGAGCCAAATCTTGCCTGCTTATTTCTTACACTCGTGCATCAAAGTCTGCAAAATAGGACATTATGCACCCCGAAGTTAGCAACGTTCCCATGTGGGGAACATAGAACATAATCGCTCGTATCGTCAAAACTGCGAAAGGATATGTATCATATTGGCATCTGTGCTATTACGTTATTATTTATAAAGGTTTTCATGTTCCATTTGCCCCATATGCACCACTTCGTCTAATTAATGCTTTTACATTTTCTATGGTAACTATTTTCGCTTCAATAGCTCAAAACAGACCGTAATAAGAACAATGTAGAATGAAGGAATGCATCTTCAGACCAACCAAGAATCCGGATTAGGTCTTTCTGCTTATGTCCGATGCAACACAAACTCAAAAATAGCAATATGTAAGCTTTTGCAGCAACTTGGAGTCAGGTTCCCAAAATGGGAACTTTGGTCAAAATGGGACCGTTGGTTTAAGAGCGGACACGTAATAAATAAATGATTGCACGAAGCGTTTTATTATTTCAGGATACCCAATTGATTTCTCCTTTCATTGTGATGTCGCTTGACTCGTAGAATGAGATTCACATTTTCTATATAGCAAAAATAATGCATGAAGTGCTCGGAAAGTGCAAAGGTCTGCCAGCCCCAATAGCAGTAACTGCTGCGTCGACTTTTGTCGACCGCTCGTCATGTGAACTCCACAATTTGTGGGTATTAACGTTATTTGACCCAATTACATATAACTAATTAAGTAGTATACAAATTATGAAAACGAAAACCTAAACAGGTTGAAGAAATTAGTCTTGAATCAAAGAGTTTATTCATAAACCTGACTGGCATGTTAAGTTAGCGTTCCTTACCATCTTTGACAGGCTAACGACGCAGAAATTTATAGTAGCAACTAGATCAGCCTTTAATCCATGCTTATGCCTCTTCTAGGCGCATAGTTTCCGAACACCTTTTTTTTCTTGCCTGCTGTATTGTCGAATGTAGCTAGCTGCAAGGCGTTTTCCCAAAGTCATGTTGATATGCAGCGGAGTGTTAAACCCAAGTGTAGCCGTCGAATTAGGCATCTAATTCAATTATTTATACTAGTGTATTTCTCGCCATTAGATAGACAGTACCCAATGTTACCCTGGTACAAACGCCCACTTCTGGTAGTTGGCTGATACCGATATCAACGGTATCGGCATACTTCTGTCAACCCTCAAAATGCCACTAACCTATATGGCTTCAAACTTCTATAGAGCCACATTACTGGCAGTTTTCAGCTAGAATTTCAAAATTCAAGCCTGACCAGGGTGACTATTGCACTCGAAGTTACCAATTCCAGTCGATAGGTCTAACTAGCGAAGTTCGCAGCTAGAGAAAAAGAAGCTTGTAAAATTTACGTGTAAGGTGCTAATTTAGGTGTCACAGAATGCTTATGTTTGCTGCTTCTAGACTTAGGACCTACGAAGCAAATCAAATACGTGTGGGTGAATAACAACTCGAAGCTCCATGCATCATCAACCTGGTGTCTCCTGACATTACACCAAATGTGTCCGATTCTAGTGTCAATAATTGCATTTCATTTTGAAAAAGCGGAAGGAAGTTACACAAGACCCTACACATACATGTAATTACAATTGTAAAAGCAGAATAGAATCAGTGGCACGGCACGTGTTGTCATTCGGTGGGGATTCTAATAAGTTCGCTGTAGGAGGTGCAATGCAAGGCCGTTCCATACAATCCATTGGACATGCCGGAGGTCACAGGCTGAGGCACGGCACAAGCAGAGACGAATAACAGGTCAGCATATAACAAGAGATCAACACGTGTATGACAAAAACTGGAACTTAACAATTACAGGTCACATTATCTTTTTTTAAAACATGCGATTTCGTGCTTGGTTCTGTTTGATACCTTGGTGAGCAGCAGGTTAACAAATTCTTTTCTATTAATTTCACAGCCGTGTATGTTCAAATTAGGTTGCAGAATATGTTTTCTTACATGTAACACATTGCTAACTGCGGTTTGGCTCGGGTAAGAGTTTGTTTGTGTTTTCCACCCGATGGTCATCATAATTATTATGGCAATTATTAAAACATCTGATGACTAAAGAAAATGAGATCAGCAGAAATACATAGATTAGATTAAATAGACGGCAGTAGACGAACCAATTGGCCCATTCCAAAGAGACACCGGAACATACGCCCTGGCCCTCTATAAGCTATTGCCATTATGTTAGTGGGACATAGTGGACTGGGGAAAAGAGAAGAGAAATAGGAAAGAAAAATGAAAAAAAGACGCGGGAGAAGAATCTCAGCCAAAGAGATAATCATGAATTCACACAGGCATGATCGATAGCCGCTGATAAGCGGAGCTTAAAGATGTCAAACTGTGTAGTGGGAGCGGTAATGAGAAAAAGACGGGTTAAGATGGCCTCGGAAGCTTTGGCCGTTAAGACCTTACGACTCCTTTAGGAGGGGTTATTAGCTATGGAGAATGTCTCTCGCAATACATATAAAGACGATTTTTAAATGAGTTGACCGACTGCACCAACAACGTCGCAAGGGAGTCTATTCCAAATGCTGACAATGAAATAGGGAAAGAACTGCTGACTTAAAGTTGTTCTGCGAGCTTTATGCTTGAGTTTTTCACCGTTGTTTCGCAAGCGATCATTAATGTCCCCTTCAAAGAGTCCTATTGTAGGTACGTCGTCGGAGCCATTCAAATACTTGAATGTTTTTATTAGTTGCCCCCTGAGTCGTATTTGCTCGAGAGAAATCAAACCCAGTTCTTTTAGGCGACGTTTCTACCACTCAGGGCTTGCTGAGTGCAGTTTTAAATCGAGTTTTGTGCAGTCGTAAATGGAAGACCTCGGTGGGATTTAAACCAAAATATATTTCATTTGCTCCTAAGGGCGATGTTTCAACTTGCCCCATGTTCCAACTTGTTCCCTACCCCTATACATAGGCGACATTAATACAAATGTATTGACAATTCTGAAAACATCAGTTTTAGCTCATACAAAGCTATTCAGCGTTTAAACTTCCTATACATAGTTTTGTCCAAATTACTTATCTTAGATGCTCAGAATGCACCTAAGGACATCTCAGAACCGTTGGCTTCAGAGGCGTAGCTAAAGAGGCAAGGGTGGGTGGATAGCCGACCCCGAGTGAAACATCTAGGGGCGCCAAACTGAGGCTGTATTATGTCCTAATACTAACAAATAAATACATTTGCGATCAAATAATGGACTTAGCAGGGCTGAGCATCGCGCCTTATGCTGCATCCCTTTTCCAGTGCACATCGGGCGCTCTATAGCTTTTTTGAGAGGCAGAGTTTTTGAAAATGTGCACCAAGGAGATGGGCGTTAACATTCACACAGGGTTGCCACTCATTGGGTTATATTCAAAGGTCTCGGGATTTTTTGTTAACTTTTAACATTGCATATGGTAATAAACATATTTTTCACCCAGTTTTAAACGTGTTTTCAGTTATTTGCCCCTATTTTTATTACACCTTAATGTTATCTGGGGCTCATAAAGTTATTAGGGAACCCATTCATATATATCGGCGATGACGCAGTAGCGCAAGGGCCTAATGGGGTTCGCAAAATACTGGAGCACATTCGCCCTGACGCACTATAGGGACCCTGCAATAGTACTGCCCTGCCAAAGTCTAAGAACAATCTGTACGAAGAGACGCTACTATGTAGTACTGACTTATATATGTAGCTTATATTTACACCTCTTATTTTGGAGCATTGCGATAGTAATGTACTCATCTGAGGTTGGCGGGCCGTCAGCGGAGGGGTAGCAAGAAGTTTGCACACCAGTCGCTGGCAGTTTTCTAGCTGGGAATTTTCTGTATCTTTGTCGTTAGTGTGGTGGGTGGCAGTAAGATGACATATTCAAAAGCTGCTAGTCCTGCCTCCAGTTTAGAGTTGACTCAGTTGAGAATGATAGATCTTCGTAAATTGATACCATACAAGAGCCAGTGGTCAGTCTACAAGTGTTGTCATAATTTGTTCTATATTAAGGTTACGCACTCACTATCATATTATGCGGCATTCGATATTTTGCCAACAAGTGGCAACCTGAAGTATTTCCATTGTAAAATCAGTGCAATATTTTGTGCATGCCCACAACATCGGAAGGTGATTCACGACCTCTAACTTGTGGAGCAGATGAATTTCATGTTTCTGCAGTTGAATCTTAGCAAGGTGCTACTGAATCATCCCAAAGGCCAAATAGTAGAATTTGCACCAGCATACATCTGGCAAACCCAGGGACAGTACATTAGAGCTTTGCGCTCGCCGGTGCTCCAGTGAAACTCGAGAAATATCGGCAGGTATACTGTCTGAGTTTCGGTCAGAGCAAAGTTTCATAATTATAAGTCCTACAGTATGCTTTTTTTCCCCCTGCCTTTGTAAAACATTTTTTTTGTTGCCTAACACAATAGGAAGTTGTGAATTTGTATAATTATAATTTAATAGTGTACCAATTTGACTGAAAACCTCCTTTTGTTTGTCACCCAAAATGACATTGACTATTGTTACAATTCCCTCTAGATGGTGCTGTATATCTGTTTTTTTTTCTAATTTCGGGGTCCCTTTCTTGATTTTACTTTTTTTGGGACTCGCTTTATGAGGAGTTATACTGTAGTATCGGGGGTTGCCTTTCTACCAGACAGGGAATTTCTGAAATGTTTGGCTATCGGGGTTAGCATTTTCGGCGCTACATGTAACTACGGGTGCACCGTACTGACCCTAATCGCAGATGGAGACAGGCAAGCAATAGCATCCATCATTTGCAATTCATGGCAACCATGTATGTCTATTTCAAAGAGCATCTGCCTGCAGCACGAACCATGGTAGTCGCGGGCTTCCCAGTTGGGGTAAAAGTAAAGTTCAAAAGTCAACTTTGACTCCACCCTCCACTGGGAAATCCATACGCACTGGTTCGTGCGGCAGGCATTGACCAACTGACCCCAGAGGAGTAAATGCAGCAGCAGACGACGACTGGTCGCTAAAAACTATGGCGCCGAAACAGAAGTTCAACGACCAGGTAACTTCCTAACCTAGGGCAGGTACCCTCACGGTAGCTATGCGAACAGGGAAATGCGCTGCTTCAACGCGCCCAGTGCCTTGAGAAAGACTACTCCTGGTGTGGGGATCGATCCCGGGTACCTCGGCACAACTGTACCGCGCACAATGTCCGCAGCTACAGCGGGGTGTGGTCAAGTTCACTTAACGTTTTACCAGGTTGGGTACCTGCTTTAATTGTACCAGAAATCTATTTTTTATCGGTATTGTAGCATCACTGTTTTTGACACTGTCCACTACGAGGGCGACGACCTAACGAGAAATGGAGATGGCCAAAGTCGCTCTCCGTCTTTTGTTCCATAGCTTTGAAAAATCTGTTCGCCAGTAGTACCAAACTCCTCTGGGTGTAGCGGACATTTATTAGCAAGAGGAACCAGTGCATGGGAGTTTCCTAGTTTGGGAGAAGGTTGTGGTCAAGGTGATTCCAGCGTTACTTTTGTAGGGATATAGGCGAAATTTTGAGGTGACACCGCAACTATAACCTTGAACTAGAATGAGCTCAAGAGTCTTCAAAAGCTTTTATCTTATGAAATTGCAGTATATTTTAAACGAAAACCACATTGTGCTTAGAGAACAGAACGACTTCGATAATATGAAAAATTATTGAAGTCGAAGAGAAGACAATTTAAATAAAATATTTTGCTCCACTAGCCAAGGGCTGGTAAAATGGATCAGGTGTCCTCTATGAAGTGCATGTTTGAGAGGATTATGCTTATTGTACCTATATGTTGCAGCTAGCTGGTCCAATAGCTAATTATTTTTTGTGAAAATTTCTACCTGTGTTTATCGCCAGGCACATGTCAATTGTTCGTCTCATACGGCCGTTTGAGGGCTGCCAATTATTAACTTATAATGACATCTTTGAAGTCCATCAAAGCCACGTCCACTTGACTTGACTTATACGAAACTTCATATAGGTGCCCTGGCTTAGACTTGTTCATTCCTGTTTTAGACGTTGACCCTTACTCTATTACCTGAGTTTGTAATACTTCCAAGAACATTATCTTTCGCCGTATAAGGGAATTTTCAGTTGACTCATCATTATTGGGTTGCTCTAACGCCAACACCACGATTCACAGAAATGAAATGAAAATTCCTATCTGCAATTCTTGACATGTTAAGTCAAGAGGGTTTGGTTTAGATCGACTTTGACTACCGAATCGAACGTACTCTTATTCTCTTTCTACCCAGATTTTAACTCAGATGTTACTATTTTATACACGTACTGCTACCTAACATTAGTGGTCTTCAATAAGGACTAATTTGATTTTCACAAAGTTCACTTTGTGGTTTTGTCTCCAGGTTACAATATCCGTGATTGAAGACTAGAAGTATGCATTCTATCGAAAATTACACTTTCATCTGGCTTCACCTCACCTTCAAATCGACATTGATCATCCCCATCACCATCTAACCTCCCTCATGTTTACCGATGATAGATAACGGTGATCCCTCACTACAGTGCACGTTTCCACTTACAATAAACATCTACGATGTAGGTATACATGACAGTTATATGATTTCATTCCACTTCTCATATGTCACCTTCGATTTTGCAATAAATTAATGCTTTTTTATTAAGATGTTCATGTTTTTTATATGTAGGAGACTGTAGTGTATACCGTACATGCCATCGTTTTAGGTCGATATTCCGAATACCCACTTTATCGCCGTTTCTTTCTCATAGGAAAACTTACTCAGCTTAGTCAACCCTCATTCACTTAATTTCTGTATATGCTGGTAAGAAAATAAAGACTAGATACTTAGACTTAGTAGCCACTTTGCTAAAAGGCCTTTTCAGACAACTCTTTAATTACCAACCCTTTATTTTATCTATTTTTTGTACCACGTATTTAACGCACCCGCCTCTCGCTCCTCCCGCACCGATACATGACACCCTTGCAACACTCACACCCTGATATAGAGTTAAGCGAGATGAATGCGATTCATTCACCTCAATCAACGGTAACGCTTCATGATTCTTCTTCCGTCCTCACCATAGCACTTATACCTTCATACCTTCATACCCATACGAATGGAAAGCTTATCTCTCTCAGCACCCTCGCTGTAAAGTTATCATAGACAACCGTGCCGAACCATTAGATAGCAAATGCTAAGTATCAATGATATAATTGAAAATTCCCATTATTATGTGCAATTTCAAGCTTCTCTCATCCTACGAGGTTATCTCTCCTTGCTAACTCCCAATCACAGAAGCTCTATAAAGATGTCTTGACATACATTGGGAGTGACATCCTCCACAGCTCAGAACTCCCCCTCCAGGAGTCGCAAACTCTTGACGGCCAAAGCTTCCGAAGTCACCTTATTCCGTCTTCTTCCCTCTCCCGATCCAACTACACAGTTTGAAATCTTCAAGCTCCGCATATCAGTGGCTTTTGATCGTGCATGCGTGTATTCATGATCGTTTCTTTGGCAGGGATCTTCCCCTTTATTTTCTTCTTTCTCCAGTCCTTTATATCCTACTAACATAATGGTAATAGCTCATAGAGGACCGGGGCGTAAGTTTCGGTGTCTCTTTGGGAATGGGCCTATTAGTTCGTCTACTGCCGCCTATCTAATCCAAGTCTATTCACTCATACATTACCCAGCTAGTTATCTAATATCTAACCCTTTTGCCAGATTCACTTTATTACTACAGTTTCATTTCCTCAATCTTTCGAGATGGTAAAGCCGTTCCAACTGCAAGTTCCCAATCGCTCTTACGTTCATCTTAACCTGCGATCATCCGCAGGTAGCCCTGATTATTTCATCGGATTCATAACAAGTAACATAGAGTTATCAGATATCAATATAATTAACGCTGATATAATACATTCATCACTACTGCTTCTACCGCCAAAATATCCTATTACCATCAAACTTTTCCGTGATATAGGTAGTTTGGCAGAATTAAGCGGTTGCCGAGAAATTTCAAGCTATTATCTGAATAAGTAAGAATCAAATAATAAATAGCCTAAAATTTCCCCACTCACACTATCTCATTACAGTTTTGTAAGAGAATAGTTATTAGAAACGATGTCACAAATAGCGGTCAATAGGACCTACAAGCTCGCGTACCTAAAGGCGCGTATTCCATAATCTATTGCCTGCCCGCGGATGCTAACCCGACTAGGTAGGCTAGGAAAGGTTAGATCGATGGAAAGGACGGGTTAGCTCGCCGGATAGGATACATTAGATCGGTGTGACATCGTTTCTAATAACCATTCTCTTACAAAACTGTCATGATATAGTGTGGGTGGGATAATTTTTGGCTATCATTTGATTCTTACTTATTCACATATTTGCGTAAAATTTCCCGGTAACAGCTGCTTCCAAACTACCTATAACACGGAAAGGTTTGATAATAATAGGATATTTTGGGGATAGAAACAGTAGTGATGCGTACATTATATCAGCGTTAATTACATTGCTATCCGATAACTCTATGTTACTTGCTATGAATCCTAAGATGGGAGCGAAATCGAGAGAAAGCAAATTTTAAGTGATCTTGGGGTGAGAATACAAGATAATGCTACTTTTGAAGATCATGTGGCTCGAGTTGTTACCGTAGGCAAGAAGTGGAGCGGATGGGTGCTTCAAACTTTGTCTTCACGAGAGGCAGACACGATGCTCACCTTATGGAAAGAACTGATACTGCCAAGGATTGAATACTGTTCACCTCTTTGGATGACAAGCGAACGGAAAGACTTAGAGCGCCTCGAGGCTATCCAGAGATCGTTCACTGCCAAAATCTGAGGCATGAAAGATTTAAACTATCACGAAAGACTGGCTCAACTTCAAATGTACTCAATTGAAAGGAGATTCGAGCGCTTTACGATCATATATATTTGGAAAATTCTAGAAGGAATTNAAACACTTACTGGACACATGCTTACTGAAAGTGCCAGATAAACCTGCTGTAAGCGGCTACGTGAACTGTGGGGATAACTCGCTGTTAGCCACCCCGCTGGTCACGGACTGCAGCATCACCTCTGCCCAAGATGAGCCGCGTGTACGTCGCTTGGACCTCGTCCGAAGTATCATCACAGGTATCCCAGGTATAATCGCTTATTAAGATGAACGTAAGAGCGATTGGGAACTTGCAGTTAGAACGGCTTTACCATCTTCAAAGATTAAGGAAATGAAACTGCAGCAATAAAGTGAATCTGGCAAAAGGGTTAAATATTGGAAATTGGAATATTGGAAATAACGCGCAGGTGTGGCCTGCGCGTTATCAGGCCGCCCCAATTGTCCGGCCACCGGACGCCCCTTTGTTTGTATGAGCTGGCTTTGGGTTTGGGGCTCTGGGTAGCCCCTGAGTTGGAGGAAATGCCACTCTAAAGGCGGATGAGACCTTTTTGGTCCAACGGCATC
>LQNS02277221.1:10577342-10588194 GCA_001587735.2 Parhyale hawaiensis | reverse complement strand
CGATATGAGCCTGAGCGACTCGATGGACGAAGAGACAGAACCTGACCTATCCGACCAGCAGCGGAGTGACTTGCTGGAGCTGCAGGACTTACTCCGGAACTCCAGCGTAGAAACGACGCCCAAAGGTCATCCTAGCCTACGACATATTCGAGCTGCTGCTTTCCGCGTCAACTCAGTGATTGGTAAAATCCACACCAACAGCATCACTGAGACAAACGCCCTCATCAAAGCTGGAACAGACCTCGCAGTGAGGATCCTTGAGGTACAACCCCGACCGCAACAGACCCAGCGGAAGAAGGATCCTCCTTGGAAGCACCGCCTCGAGAAGAACATTGCTGAGATCAGGAAACATCTCAGCTGGATCTCCGAATGGCGTAGAGCAAATCTCGACGACGAGGAAAAGAAGACGCTGCTCGAATCGAGGTACCGGTGTCTCGAAGTCGGCTTAACCAACTTAGAAGAAACCTTAAAGCAGCGGCTATCTGCTAAAAGGAGCAAAGTCAGACGCTTCGAGGCCAGAGTAGCTGGATTCCATCAGCTATTCAACACCAATCAGAAACGCCTCTTTCAAACCCTTAGAGGAGAAGAGACGAGCTCTGACTCACCCAACGTAGAAGAGAGCATCCGATTCTGGAGTGACAACTGGAGAAAAGAGGCACGGCACAACAATATTGCAGGATGGCTCCACGACGTCAAGGAGAAAAACGTCGCAGCAGATCCAGACCCTACAATCACCAGTCAATAGCTCAAAAAGCAACTGAGCAAGACTAAGAACTGGAAAGCACCCGGACCAGATATGATGAAAGGCTACTGGATCAAAACTTTCACATCGCTGCACTCTAGAATTGTTGCACAGCTCAACCACTGCCTGCAACGCGGAACCGTGCCCACCTGGATAACCACAGGGAAGACGGTCCTAATCCAGAAGGACAAAGCAAAGGGCACGGAGGTCAGCAATTACCGCCCAATCACGTGTCTTCCCCTTATGTGGAAGGCGATGACGGGCATAATCTACGAGAGAGTCTACCAACATCTAGACGCAAAGAAGCTCCTACCCGACGAACAGAAAGAATGCCACAGGAACACCAGGGGAATGAAGGACCATTTGCTCGTCGACAAGCTCCTCACGAAAGATGCCAGGAGCAAAAAGAAAAATCTAAGCATGGCTTGGGTTGATTACAAAAAGCCTTCGACATGGTCTCTCACTCCTGGATCCTGGAATGCCTGGAAATTTACGGCATCGCCGGCAACATCCGCAATCTGATCGCGACGACCATGCCCAACTGGAAGACCCAGCTCATAAGCGCCAATAAACACCTCGGCGAGGTGAGCATCAAGCGGGGCATATTCCAGGGCGACTCCCTTTCCCCACTGCTATTTGTCCTGACCATGATCCCTTTCTCCGAGACCTTGAACAAGGCCGGCCAGGGCTACAACTACAGTCGCACTATGAAGCTCAACCACCTGCTCTACATGGACGACCTGAAGCTGTACGCGAAATCAAAGCATCAAGTATAACAGCTTCTCAACATAGTCCATGAATACTCTGATGACATCAAATGCAGTTCGGCATCAGTAAGTGCGGAGTCCTTAACATCGAAAGGGGAGAGGTTACTGCTTCCGAGGGAATCACCATCGAAGAAGGTATCATCAAGGTTATCGAGGAGACAGGTTACAAGTACCTGGGTGTCATGGAGTATAACACCATTCCCCACAGAACGATGAAAGATTCTTTTCGGAAAGAGTACCTCACCCGACTCCGGCTCATGCTGAAATCACACCTCAACGAGGGCAACACCATCAAGGCCATCAACACCAGGGCCGTCCCCGTAGTCCGGTACTCTACTGGCATTAGTAACTGGATCAAGAAGGACTGCACCGACATGGATATCAAGACTCAAAAGCTAATGAACATCTATCGAGCTCTGCACCCAAGACCGTGCGTAGACAGACTTTACATTAACAGAAGAGAGGGGGGGGGGGCCGTGGCCTCATCAGGACTGCGTCGAAACGGAAAAACGAGCTCTCTCCCAACACTTCAGAAAGAGCGACGACCCGTGGACACGATGCTTAATCGAGGCGAAGTTGCTGAAAGAGACCGAATCGGCTGACCAAATCAAAGAGTGACGGCGCCTCGATCGGACTAACAAGTGGAAGAGCATGAAGATGTCCGGCCAGTACCTCGAAGCTGTTCAGGACAAAAGAGTCCCTGACTCATGGAACTGGCTTCTGAGGGGTGAGCTGAAACGGGAAACAGAAGGCACCATCCTGGCAGCTCAAGAGCTAGCCCTCAGAACCAGGTATATCCAAAACAAGATCGACAGGAGAAACGTCCCTACTACCTGTAGAATTTGCAGGAGCTCGGACGAAACCATCAACCACGTGATAAGCGGATGGGGAGGGCTGGCACAAAAGGAGTACAAGCACAGGCACGATAAAGTGGCTCGACACCTCCACTGGACCCTTCTGCGGATCCATAACTTCCCGGTCAGTGAGAGGTGGTATGAGCACGAACCCGCGCCCGTGGTGGAAAACGAAGCCGTGCAAATCTACTGGGACAACGGATGGAAACTGATCGAGTACTGCACGCCAACCGACCGGACATCGTCGTCAAAGACAAACAGGAGAAGTCAGGCAAACTGATCGACGTCTCAATCCCCTTCGACTCCAGGGATAAGAAGGAAAAGTACCGTGACCTTGCCATCGAACTCCAGAGACTGTGGCAGATGAAGGTGGACGTCGCTCCAGTGGTCATAAGAGCTCTGGGGGCAATGTCCAAGAATCTCAAGACTGCCCTGCGAGAGCTGAAGTGCGGCCATCTCCACCCAGGAACCCTCCAGAAAAGCGTTCTGCTTGGAGCAGCGCACATCATTCGCAAAGTGCTCTGAGCCCTAGGTCGTGGGATGTGACCCGGCGCCAGAGTGTAGAGCTGAACATCGCTCAACCGATCCAATTTGGGTCGTGAAATCCCCTCGATGATAATAATAATGTCTATCATGAACGTTGCGGTAAGGACAATATACATAGAAAAGTGATTGATTCAAACCAGACAGTTTACTGTTGTTAGTGAGAAGTTGTCGTAATTAGCTTAGCAAAGGGAGTCTGCGTATGTGATATCGGCTAGAGCTCGCTTGAAGAGCGAAAAATTATTTTGCATGAAAACTGTATATATGAATTCTAAACTTATCAAATGAATAATAATAAAAAAAAAACATTGAAGATAACGTACATATCTACAATTTTCATGATGTATAAATCTGTCAGTGACACTATGTGAAAAAAATGCTTTAACTCATTTCCTAATCCTATGAAATGATGGAGTTGCACATATTGTAGCTGATCAATTGAATGCTGGAATTATTGGGAAAGGACATATTTTCGTAATCAGCACGAGTGCGTAGTGAAAATTTCTCTCGAATAAAGCCATAATGTAAACTTCATTTGCTAATGAGTAAATGGTTAGTTCCAGTTCTTATAGACTTTTCAATGGCAATTAGAATGAAGGGTTCATATGAATCTACATTATACAAATTACCTACTGGAAGCTGCTCGAAAAAATTTGAACGCTTTTCCCGCTATGTAGGAATATGAACTGTGGAGGCGCCTGTCTTGAGGGGAAAGTTGTTGTCAAGCATTGAGACGTAAACAGCAGCTCGCGGACTCCTAAGAAAATGTAGATGCCAGCAATTTGGATAGGTTACGTGTACTCTCGCTGGAGATATGTGGATGGTATCGCCCTGAGATTCCTCCCAAGGGAGGGAATGCGTGGGTAGGGTAAGTGCCCGTGACCGCATGATAGGAGGGCTGAGGTTAGACCATGTGCTGGTAGCCAACGAGGGTATAGTTGTGTGAAGAAGTGTGAGGGTGAATAATAATTTGTGATGACATAAGGAACACGTGCTATAGATTCAAGTTCAAGTGAGTGAGAGGTCAAACCGGTTATGATCAGGTATGTTGAGTAAGACTAACCAATCGCAGCTCGAGATTTGAAGTAAAGAGCAATCCTGTAAGGATGGGAGCGTTAAAACTGACAGGTGGGTATGGGCGGTTGAGGAAGTGCTCATACTACCGTCCTCTTGGCTCCCTTCCTCCTCTTTTGTTCCGGCGACCCTGACTAGGGCACAGCCTAACTCGTTCCGCTGCGCCAATCAATGACGCCTTAACTACGGGTTTACTTTTGACACTTCAGCGACAGTTCTAGTGCTAGTGTCAGATAATTTATGCAGATCAATGTTATGCTCAGGACATAATCGATTGGGCGCCAAAATTAAGTCGTGGCTTGACTTCTTCCAAAATCCAGGCACGTGCAATGACTCCGTCCCACTGAGTTATGTTTAAGGCATTGACCCTCTGACGCTTATCCTTTAGACTTCCAGATTTCAACTTTTTTTCGTAACAAAGAGTTTTGAGCAGGCTAAATATTGTAATCGCGTTGCTTTTAACACTTGTAACACGTTTCAAAGGGACGAATCTAAAGCTTCTTTTTGAAGTTTCGACCAAGTCAAGCCTCGAAAGCTTAACTTCAGTACCCAACCGAACACGCCTTTAGAAATCGAAGGGATGAGCTCAGCCTTGGGTGGCTAAATTTAAACTATGTTGCTCAATTTTTTCACGTTTACTAGAAGGAACACTTGAAGTTATATAGAGTTGGACCAGCTTTGAATATCAGCATCATATGCAATATCCGTAAGCCGCATGCTATGCTACTCATAGTGTGTCGATATCAAGTTATATTTTTAAGATCCTCAATTAGAAAGCATGAGTTGCAGTTTCCAATTCTTAGCCACCGCAGCTCAGCTCCTCACCACTTCCGGGGCCTGGCAGGCAACAGCGTCTTAGCTTGGTAGGCTGGACCCATGCACGGTAGCCCTAGTGTTGCGGCTAATGGGGTTACTAGGTTCAGTTAGGTAATTTTTTCCCATTGAAGTACAATGGTAACTTCAAAGTCATATATGGGAATTACCCAATTGCCGAGCTAACTCTATTTCCGAACAAGCAGTTATATTTGATAGGTAAAGATAATTAATAACCCCATCAAATAATAACTGTTTGTTCGGAAATGGAGTTAGTTCAGAATTGGGTAATTCCCCTATCTCGGAAACTAAGCATTTCCGACGAAAACGTTATTCACAATAAAAACAGTCTTAGAATAACTTCTTTTACCTAAATACGTCAACAAAAATAGAGAATTTGAGTAGGGACAGTAGTAAAAATTTACTGGAATTCCCTAAGTAACGTAATTCTCCGTTTTCCTCCTTAAGACGAAGTCAGCAAAGAAGATTGCACCTTCGACTTATTTTGTCAATAGGCGTAATTTGTTGATAAGTGCTCTTGGCTTGCTGTTACAGGATTTTTTGCACGTCGCGTCGTATTGCACAGTTGTCTTCATCATTGTGCTTCGTAATATTACCCTAGAGACGCTATGTCTCCGTGCTAAAAATTAAGATAAAAAACTAGTTACCTATTCTTCCTCCTCCAATTTGTTTGTTCTAAGTTCTTCTTGAGTAAATCGAGTAGATGAGCAACTACTCAAATGGTAAGATATTCTTCACAGTGCAGCAAAATTAAGCACAGAGACAGGTGCAGGATTCGTTGCATTAGTGTATTTGTGATACCCCAATGTGATAGTCAATGGCCGGCTATCTCAATCATACCTATCGTTTTGAATTGAATTTGGTTTCGTATACTGCAGACGCTGATGCAGTGCCAAGTGTTTGATTGATTTTTACTATTTTTTCTGCACGACTTGTAATATAATTGACAAAAATTCCGTTTCCGTCGGTCGTTGATGACCCATGCTGCGTAGCAAATGAAATTTGAAGCTGAGCAGAGGGAAATGTTATCAGTTCACATTGTCGCCAAATTCTGGTCTTGATGCTGTCATTGCTGGTATGCATTGTACGCTTCAGGTAAATTTATTTTGGTTAAGCTCATATTCTTGTTGCTGCTTGTCTTCAAACAGATTAAGCCTCCTGAAGTTACTTGTAAGATCGAAATTCCGCTGTCCTACGATAATATTGAACTCGATTTACGCGTTTTATTGAATTAACAGCAGATGAAGCCTGCAGGTATGGTGCAATCTTTTGCCTCACAAAATCCATACCGTTCACAAAAACAAAGGAATATTTCATCATACACTCATTGACGTCAATTTTGACGGCCGGCTACTCTAGTATTATGCAGCGGGATGCACCATTTTGACTGCTTATTTTAGCTAGCTGATCTGACAAATAAAATGCTTCCGTTTCTATTGTCAATGATCGGTTTCAATTTGAAAAAGCGAGAGGAAGTTGCACCCAAAAGTATCTATTTACGCATATAAATATATTAATAGTAGAAGTATAGAACCAATAACACGCCACGTCTTATCATACGGGGGGATTCTAATAAGTTCGCTGCAGGAGGTGCAATGCGGGGCTGATCAATAAGATCCATTGGACATGCCGGAGGTCACAGGCTGAGGCATGGCAACCAATACACAGACGAGCTAAGCCGTCATGTAAAATCGATGTTGCAGCATGTGCGTTTCGACGAACTGCAGATCAGCATATAGCACGACAACAGCACGTGTGTGACACAAACTATTATTTAGCAATAGCAGGGCAGTTCATTTTCGAAGATACGCGGCTTTTTGCTTAGTGCTACCTGACAGCTCAGCCAGCAGCAGGTTAACAGATACTTTTCTATAAATACCCGTTCAAACTGTGCTATATAATAGGTATTCTAAACCCGTTGTGGACTGAAGTTCGGCTCGGATAAGAGTTTGTTTGTTTTTCAGCCGATGTCCGTTCCAAATTTAATTATAAGAATTAAAGTAGGTACTGTAATTGATGACTGAGTAAATTGAGAATAGCGGAAAGCAACATACAAAAAAAAAAAAAACAGGATATATGAATAGATTTGGAGCTTTTACCTAGCTTTACTTTTACATTCTTTATCATTACTACATTTTTTCACCCAGCTCTGCCAGCACAGCAGTGACCAAAGTGAAAATGACAGACTTTAACACTTTGTTGCTATCAAACGAGCAAGTACTGTCCCAGCCGCACCTCTAACGCCCTCGACATGCAGGCATGGGTTTGCTGCTGAGGAAGCCGCGCCTGTATCTGTGTAGCACGTAATCCCTATGCCCATTTCATGAAATACACTTTCATTCATACCCCCGCCAAGGAGGTTATGTTCTCCATCCTGATCTAAACCACTGATGTGTCCTGACTGCAATACAGCTGAGTACATCAGGTTATCTTCCCCTGTTGTACTGTTTTCATCAGTCTAGGCTTCCCCCATCTCTCTGGACCCAGCTACCTCCACTCACCACCAGATAATGTGTGACCTAAGTCGAGGCATTTGAATGAGTTAATCTCTCGATAGTATGTCGCAGAATTCTGTTCTTCAGTCGGAGTTTTGCTGCGGAGTTAACTGCTAATTGACTTTTTTCTGTCATTGATTGTACGAATATTAAAAAATGCGGGTTCAAGTTTTTGCATGGCAAACTTCATTTCTCTTGCAAAGAGCACAAGGAAGTGCAGCAACTTTCATTGAAAACTTATGTGTTTTGTTTTTTCAGTATTAAATTTTAATTTTTCCCGGCCTGGGACCTATCAGCCAAAACTATGTAATTGCAGCAGAAAATTAATCAAAGGAAATTTGTCACGAAAATGAAGGAGAAAAAAATACTGTTTCTCAGAACGATATTAAATAGTTGAAAGAAAAATAGTTTTTTTTTCCGATTATGTGAGAAAACGCTGCAGCAGAGGCAGGATGTTTTGGCCAGTTTCGATGTGAAGTCTTTATTCACATTCTTATATGCTTAGAAACAAAATCAAGTGTATCGTGTAATTCAGGTCTACAACGACAGCTGAAACTTTTGCCTCACTTTAGAAAAATATATTTAGTGAGTCGTGGGAGAAGCGGTAAACCGTTTAAAAGAAGTTGGGCAGATTACGAATAGGAGAAATATTACTAAAAGACCGTAAAGTACTTCGCTGACTGGATTTAAATATTGAATTGGGACGTGCATAACGATTTGGGGGACACCAGGTATTAGATATGGATTGCATAATATATCAAATCATGTTTGCTCCAACCGCACTGCACACGGGGCAGAATATGGTCTGGATGTTTTGTTGTAGATCCTCAGCAGCTGCTTGGGATGAGAGTGGCTGCGTCATCGATAGGCGGGGCGAGAGACAGAGCGAGGGAAACTAAACCGATAGGCTTGATTTCTCTAGCACTTCAGAGAGCTATAGGAGCTTTGGTCTCCCCTTTATACCGTGTACTGAAGCAAGTGTTAGATGCGACCAAAGTAGGCTGAAATTCATTTTAGGGAGCAGCAACGCGCTTTCGGAGGTTCCAAGGGAAATCAATTTAGAAGTTATTGATTGAAACTCCTTCTTTAACGGGTAGAACTCAACGTACCTACTTGGCAAAAAGTGAAGCCTAGTGGGTTTAGCTCCTGGCTATTTTTTTGCTGCAATTTTTGCCCAATATGCCAATTTGCCCATCAGTGTCATGGTTATCATGAATATTAGGGTCAAAACTACGGTTTGTAAGCGATTTTTCTCTTGGAAAAATAAAATATTTCCGCCCCGCGGCCATCTTTAACGGCTGAAAACACTATAGGATAGTGGAAAGATTTGCAACCGAGGGCTCTTCATCGATAATATAGAAAGGAGACAGTAACGAACAACAACAATAACAAACCTACCTTCTGTAATTTATGATGTGTTATGAATTAGGTAGCGAAGCTAATTGAATGATGATTGAATGTCGATTGTTTATACATATTAAAATAGCGTCGTTCTCATGTTTTGATGACGATTGGGCATCAATAAATAATACTGTTGATATTAATTATACAGCTAGAAAAGCNGAATTAGGTAGCGAAGCTAATTGAATGATGATTGAATGTCGATTGTTTATACATATTAAAATAGCGTCGTTCTCATGTTTTGATGACGATTGGGCATCAATAAATAATACTGTTGATATTAATTATACAGCTAGAAAAGCATGCGTCGTTCTCTTGTTTTGATGACGATTGGGCATCAATAAATAATACTGTTGATATTAATTATACAGCTAGAAAAGCATGCTGTAAATATTACATATGTGGTTACTGATATAGCCAGGTTCGGTCTATTTCGTCGTTGAAAGAACACCTTGAAAATGTGGAGTTCGTTACAAGCGCGCTGACGAGTGCAAAAGCTGTTGTGCGTGGCAGTGCCTTGGACTGGGATATTACGTTAACAATAGGCAGAAAGTGCCCTGGGACAGAGAGAGTGTCGTTCAGTTTACTGAAAAGTGCCATGCCGGCTATATGGTGTAATTGAGGTTCCGTGCACTGAAAAGCGGGAATAGTTTCCGGTGTAAGAGCAAGCAATGGCTTACTGATGTAAATCTTTACCCTCTGAAAGACAGTTATTTTTAGTGTAGCAAAAGGGTATATACCTTTTTATATATTCATTCTTATTTAGCGAGCTATTGCTAAGCCCTCGGAAAACCCCTAAGTTTGTCATTTTGATTGATGAAATCGACAAATATGTATAGCCCACGGGACTGAGTGTAATAGTGGGCAAAGGTCGGCGAAGGCACATCTTGCTAAGCACTCTAACGGCGTCGTAGCCGCAGCAGCAGTGTGAAGACGAACGAAATTACATTAAATTTGGAGTTGTGGCAAGTCTATCGGCATGTATCACTTGAAGAGGCTTCAGCATTTACTTTGACTTTCATGAGGATACAATTTTGAAATGAAATTTGAAATAGTGAAAGTTATGTTGATCAACTTGAAATCCTAAATTAAAGTAATATAAAGAGTGATATCACGCTCTGATATAATTGAATTAACTGCAGAAATATAAAGCAAAGAAAGTGCAGCATGCTAGCGAGCTGTCCTCCTAATGTTCGGTAGTGAGCGTTGTTGGGATTTTGTATTCCATGTGAGTGCTAAAATTTCGTGTCCAAATTAATCCCTATTATGTGATACATTATTGAAAATTCGAGCAGGCGAGTGGGATAAGCGTATTTCGGATAAAAATATTAATGGAGCTGTAAGACTCTACACCATTATCACATGAGCTAATGAGGAAGCAGCAGCGCATTTGTCAGCTCATTTATGTCTCAATACTTTCTCATTAATGATCTCTGATTTAATTAATATTATGGTTAAATTAAGACCTATCTTTGATGTCCCCACCATGCCCATTCTCACTAATGCCGTAACAGATGACTGCATCTCATTTCGGTTCAGTTTGAGCTTGTATATTTAAAGGGACTCTAAAATTTGCAGGTCTGAGGCAGAGTTACAGAAACAAAAATACTATGTTGTCATCCTAGATTAAACATTTGCATGATAACATGTAAAGAGGATTTTATGGGATCGGCTTGAATTGAATCTGTTATAAAATTCCCGCTAGCATGGTCAAAGTCGGTCAGGTCTAATGACTCAATCAACACTTGAGACTGTTGCTGAGTGTTTATTATTCGAAGCACTTCTCTCCGTGTTGTTGCTGTTAAACTTCGACGTTATGAGTATTGGCGTAACTACTACGACAATAGGCACACTTACTTGGGTGACGGTCGGAAATACATGGAAGTGGAGTGTGGTTGCAGACCCCATCGTAGCACTGGCATTATTGCAATGTTGGGCTGACGGACCAAAGGAGGCCACTGGAATCATTTTAAAAACAAAACAGTTACTTGAAGTTCACGTGCCCTGCCCGTTATTATTATTATCATCGGAGGGATCTCACGACCCAATGATTGGATCGGTTGAGCGATGTTAGGCTCTACGCTCTGGCGCCGGGTCGCATCCCGCGACCTAAGGCTCAGAGCACTTTGCGAATGATGTGCG
>LQNS02277221.1:10553500-10576119 GCA_001587735.2 Parhyale hawaiensis | reverse complement strand
GTAACCTCTCCCCGTTCGATGTTAAGGACTCCGCACTTACTGATGCCGAACTGCATTTTGATGTCTTGTGAGTACTGATGGACTATGTTAAGGAGCTGCTCTACTTGTTCCTTTGATTTGGCGTACAGCTTGAGGCGTCCATTGTAAAGCAGGTGGTTAAGCTTCATGGTGCGACTGTAGTTGTAGCCATGGCCGGCCTTGTTCAGTGTCTCGAAGAGGGGGATTATGGTCAGGACAAATAGCAGTTTAGATAGGAAGTCGCCCTGGAAGATGCCCCGCTTGATGCAGATTATTATTATTATTATTATTAAATCACACCAGACTGGCGATGTGGGAACGGAGAAACTCCATGAAGTTAACAAACCCCCACACAACCAGCCCAGCTGGTAAAGAAAACAAAAGAATGAAAAAAAAAGAAGATCCAAGATCACAGAATAGCTCTGTGTACAGATCGTTTACAGATGCTAATACCCGGACCAGCAAAGACAGAGCCATCAAGACCATTCCAAACATCCACACACGATGGTAAAACTGAACGAGAATACTGGCCCGTACGGCACCGTAGCTGTTCCAAGGCAAACTCATGAAGAGCACTAGTACGCCGAGTATACCTCACCCGAACAAACGGTCCCAGAAGAAAATCAGACAGTGGATGAATAGGGCAGTTATAAATTTTGTACAAAAAACAGACCCCACCAACTCTGCGACGACTCCCCAGATCACAAGGCATAACACCATCCAGCATGAATGCACATCGACGAAGCACTCTGTCAAGCAAACACAAATGACAATCGGCAGCAGAACCCCAGACTAGGGAGCAGTATTCCAGAAGAGGAAGGACTTAACAATTGAAGCAGCGACGTGTCAACTCTACCGAGCCAAATACCCTCCAAGCACGTCTCGGTGTTACGGCGTTTTAGGAAATGAGCGCTACGTACTATATATATGTATCTACACACGGCGCCATGATTTGGGAGAGGCGGGCGACCTCCCCCCTAAAATAAAAATATATAATAAAAATAGTGCAAATAATAAATATTGACATTGTTAAAAGAATAAAATAGATGGAATAAATAAACATCTTAAACCTACTACTTGTGAGTTCTAGCAAGGGTGCTAAATGGAACACACATAAGCAATAAAATAATTTATTGTAATAAAGAAAGATAGAAAATTGAACAAGATAAAAAGGTCAAACAAATTACGCATCATTGAAATTTTGTAAAACATCCTGAGATACTTATACATCTCGCTTGGCAACAAAAAGACGGATTATGCAGGGAAAACAGAGTTAAACAACATTTTTTTATTTTGTTCTCTTATGGTGAACCCAACGCACCATCGGAAAATTCAAGCTTTTGACAAAATAATTTTGTTCGTAGTTAAATGAGTATCGCTTAAAATCGTGAGAATACAAACAGTACCTCGTCCACCTATGATGTGAAACTTAACGTTTCACAAAATAGAGGAGTTGTGGAGGCGCTGGTGAAAACAAAACTCACGTTTTTGTAAGAGAATGATCACAACGCTTGACTCGGCAACAATGTTAAAGATTCTTTATCGTGCATTAAAAATAACTGGAAAATATTAATAAAGTGATAATTTTCTGAGAAAACACCTCTTCATCCATTGAGAGCTGTGGCCCGAATATCTTCCGATACATAGAAAAGGCCATAGGTGTTGTTGTATCATACGCTTATAATTTGAAGTTTAGGATCGAATTCGCGCAGTTTGTTAGGAAACTCCTGCAATTACCTGCAACCATTTTAACCAACCTAACTTACACTACTCATCTTCCTGGTGGTTACGTATCCTTTTTCCACTTTGCCTAGTTTGCGCAGACTAATAAAAAAATTTTCGTAATTACCTAATCACAACTTAGTCTACGTCTTACTTATCCTTCTATTTTTCTGGAGACATCTCACATTTTTCCATTTTTTTATAGCTTGACCCTTAAACTATAGAGTTCACCTCCGTTGACAAATATTCCTTTTCTTTCAACAAACCCGGCGTACGAAGACTCCCCCACGAGTATTTTGCAATTTTCGCTGCGAAGATCACTACCAATTTTGGAACGTTGGCACGCTGCACAATTTTCTAGGTAGAATTATTACAGACGTTCGGAAGATAACATCGCAACGAGTAGTACGATTATTCCGTAGCATTATGTACGGACGTTATGTAAATCGTCTCAAAATGGAGAATTGAATTCACACCCGATGCCCCTGCAGAACCACTTCAAGACGTAGAGAAGATTATATCAGAATGGAGAATTAAATAATTTCGCTGCTCGCTCCCTGAAGAATTATTTAAAGTCGCCGCGCGAACTCGTCACGTGGATACGTTATAAATCATCTCTTCACGGCTTTACAACACTGTGAGGGCAGAATGCCGAACCCAATCCCAGACAGGAGCCTTATTCACGGCGTAGAAGAACCACCGTAAGTAGTTTGAAGAGTACAGAATGATGTACTATTGCAGAAACAGATTCGCGTCCATTTCGAAGATAAGCACTGGCACTGCGTGCTTATGATGACAAGCACACTGATTGGCGCAAAAGACGAAGCCCTGTCGTCACATAGGGGGCTGACATTACGTTAGCATTGATGACTTCTGTGATGCACGAAGTGCAGATGCGTGCTATCTCAAAGCACTTGACTCGGAGGAGGCTAGAGGCCCATACCCAGAGAGGAGCCACAACAATTCTGTTTGCAGCACGGATCGGAATCGGGGGAATCAAACGTGAGTCCCACCGACACGGGGGAGAGCACAGACACGTGCCTCCGAAGGAGAGAAGCGCTATGTAACTTCCACTAACTCCTTCAGACTCAGACTGACTACCTCCCTCGAACCAGACCTAAGTGTGAACCCTCAAGCTTTTTCCCCGATAAACATTTTTATAACAGTTTTCTCGCTCAACAAATTCTGAACAACAGTCTCTCACACCTTTAGTTGAAACAATACACCCTTCTTACGAAAGCCAACAAAGACCTTCTCAAAACCGTTGGTTGCTCGCTGCGAACATATGAACATAGTAAGTCTTTATCTTGTCCCTCCTAACACCCGAACGCGCAGCTGTGCTGTCGTATGTCTTACTGTCATAGACTGTGTAGACTGTGTTAGAGCCTAAATGTCTTAGAGTTTAATACTCGCGTTCGCTTAAAGAAAGAAAGATACTTTTGAATACTCTGCTCGAAATACTTGTAAAAAGTATAATTTTACTACAGCCTGTATATGAGAAATAAATTCATAATATTGAAGAAAAAAAACGAATAATTTATCACTGTTGAATACCCAGCAATATTAATTAATTGGGAATATAAATATACATAGAGCATAATATTCGTAACATCATAAGAAGAATTTTCTGTGATGCTCGTGAGGCAACCGGATGCATATGGGGCTCAAACGTCAACTTTGGATCAAAATTGACACCCAAGATTACCAAGTCATCAACCACAGGAAGTGACACACCATTCAATATAAGTGCGGGGAAAGGATGTCTCACTGTAGGTGACCTAGACACAAGCATGGACTTAGTCATGCCCGCATTTAGTTTCATCCTCCACATAGAACACCAAGAGTCAATCACTTCCAAATCACGCTGCATGGATTTTGACACCTCCACCTAATCACTAAGCTTATCACAAACAGCCAGCAAAGTAACATCATCAGCGTAACCAATGAGTAAATTATTAACAAGATCAAACAGGTGTTACGGATATTAAAGCGTTGCATTTGTTACTTTTGACAATTAAGCGGGCACAGGGTGCGTGGCGTCAGGTGGTATATTGGGAGAATAATGGTCACATGTATCTATCCAATTTCATCAAATAAAATTAAGTTAAGTGTGATGGTGCAGTAAAGAAAATATGACAGAATGCGAACCGATCAAGCGGACGTTGGAGCTGCCGCTGCCTCGTTACCTCGTGCGCTTTTAGCGTAACACATCGGGAAAGCTGTGGGTAATTTGAATCCTAAATTTATCATACGCACATAGATTGCAAATCCCAACGCCACACCAGTAACGCTCGTTACCGAACATTAGGAGGACAGCCAACATCCTTCATACACTGCAATAATCTAAAATTTACCATGCACATGACAAGTAACGGTGTCTCACCTGGAAGATGGAAGCGACGAGCCTAAATTGCAGGGAAATCAAAGGCATAATCAAATTTAAATATTATTTGAAATCACTGAGCATTTACGAAAACCTGAATCCACTAACCACATTGGACTCTACAATCGGACTCAGACATAACAGACGGGCACTCCTTGGGATCTGTATACACATACAACAGAAATTATCAGTGCAAAACATTATGCCATTTGTATGTAGCTTCAGATTTTCAATCTACTGAAACAGTGATGGCAGTACACCTATAAACGAGGTTGGAAGATTTGCACACAGCCCGAGTGCACAGCTAGATGCCAAGGTGCAGAGCGCAGCAGTTCCAGCTGGTGTTCAAGCAGACTGGTGACGTATGAGTGCAGGTACTTGTGTAGGAAAGAATGAGAGCCCGCCCTCCTGTAAGGAAGAAGGCAGCACTCGCTGGTATTGTGCATTTTCTTTTTTCTATACCTCTGCATCTATGTCAATTATATCAGAGCGTGATATCACTCTCTATTTTATACTCCTTGGTTCTCAAATTAATTTACTGTTTATTTTTTTAAAATTCCATTTAATATTTCATTTACTTATACTTCAAAGTGAATGCTGAAGCCGCTTCAAATGACACAGAATGTACTCACCACTTCTCCACTTATGGTTAAGTTTCTCTTCATATAGCTGCTACGGCAACCGCCGACGCTGTAGGGGTACAACGGTTGCCTATTTTCAGACTACTACTTCAGTTCCGTGGCTATCCAGAATTGAATATTACAAAGGGCTATGCAGAATTAAAGATTGCAAACGGCTATAGCAGCCAACGCACACGTGATACAGGCACAGAGACCATTTAGTAAAACATGGTAAGGAGAACAGTGAAATTCTACGCGACAAGTTGATGTAACAAATAATATAACCATTTCATCGAGAGAAGCCCACTAACACGTCTTCATAGTAACCGTCCGTGCCAAAACTGACTAAGCACCCCTTACAAAACAGATATCTTGCTGCCCAGTCCTTCCCCCAAAATGCTCCCCACTGAAGCATCCTTACCGCCAAGCGTCTTGCTCCCCTAATCCCTCCCCACTTCACAACAGTTTCCCCATTTAATCCCTGGGTTCTCGCCATCCCCAACAACACGGCCACCCACACCCCAATGTTGTTCCCGCCAAATGCTTTGCCTAGCACTGCGCACCTTTCATATCAATTTCAATATCTCTCAATAACCACCCACAGTCACGAATTCAATATTTTGCATTCAGTCACTTTCCAACGATCAGCGTCTCTCACACTCACCCTACATTTTCTCTGCTTCCTACAGAGACTAAAGCGCTCCTACGTTATCGCTTTCCTTTGTTACATACCAGATGCGGCCTCTGGCACACAACAATGACTGGAACTTGCCGGCTGCCCTGTTCCCTGGACTCCGGGTCTTTTCTTAACTATATGTCTCCAACAGTTTTTTCCATACTCATGAATTTATTTGCTGCTGGTCATTTAACATTAAATTTTGGCCACCTATGGTACCTCGTTCGCACGTCTTCCCTTATTACTAGCAAATTATATATAACTTAACTTGTCAGTAATTATCAGCAATTTATAATGCCATTTTATGCTTCATAACACCATCCCCGTCGCTCCCGTAAATTTTTTCTCCCAAAGAGAAATAATTTTTGTGCATATATAATTATAATACTATTACTTATGATACGCAGTTCTGTCCCATGAGTTCCCACCTGACTTGACGTGCAACACTCCTGACTTTACAGCAGGCCTTTACCATTTTCCCTAAAAACATTCTTTTCAGCCATAGACCCGGTCACATCCTACTTCTTGTATCCCGTACGACATCCCTTTTTACCGCCTCATCCCAGACAGACACACACACACGCCACGTACCCACACCCGCACATGAGTGATGTTCCTTTCTGCCGGCCTCCAGCACCGCCGGCGCAATTTTCCTTGTGCCGAACCTCGAAGCGACAAACACAAAGTCATGCTACACATGTATAGTGTTCTCAACAATATGATCCGCTCTCCAGATGATTGAATGTTTTAGCGGAATTTCTCTGTTGCACGAGAATATATATTTATAGGCGAGGCTGAGCACACATTACACTTCGGTGACATCATTGACTAGTCAGTTGACATTCACACTATTACATGGAGCCTCACAAAGTTTCTGAGTCGTGCCCCGGGCCCTGGGGACTTGAACCCATAATGTGATGTACTCATATACCAGCTTAGACAGATTCAAAGGCACCAATTATTCACGGCATTACGACAACCATCAGTGCACTCTTGCTGCTACTGGTCTTACATTGGTAAGTGCATGTGTCCTCATTTAAACATAATTCCATACCTCACAAGTCACAACGTACTACTTGAAATGATCTGGTTCTCAATTTAGTCGTAATAAAAATGCAACCACAATTAAGGTTAATACTTAGCAACCATTTCTTGCGCATCACGTTCCGATGCAGAGTCATTGAGATTTTAGAGAACCTTCCCTCTGCCATAGCGATTTATAGCGCCCATTACTTCACATGTGCTGCGACCTTGGCTCGGCGTTTTCTGGCTGGCTTTCTCACCCTCCGAAATGTGATCTCGTCCAGTCTTACCCCATGGTCGCCCACTCCCGATCTTTGTTAAGTGCTCTACATCCCAAAATCATCCCCATACATCTTTAGCCCATCACGCTCTTCCTCAGCGGCAAATATTTTTGCACACACACACGCACACGTCAAACCTTCGGCCTACCTCCCTCACTCCCCTCCCCCATTTTCTTTGCTCTCCTTACCTACCACATGCTTCACCCCAGTTCGTTCTTGGGCATTTTCCAACGTCTCGAACCTCATCCCTATATCTCTCAATGTTTCCACTCCAACATACACAACACAATCCCATCCCCTCGCTACAAGAGTGTTTCTATTTGAACCTTCTTCTCAAGCATGCCCTATACCTACGATCACTCACCCAAATTCCACTTGCTCTAGCATGTTTCACTCTTCACCCTGAATCTCCTGCACGGTTGCCTCGGCCATCACTCCAGTCTGACAATACCATTCGTGCCTGCTCACTACTATACAGCACAATACGTCATTTGTTCCATCCTTATTCTCCTACCCTGCGCCACATGATTTCAAGATCACTAATGTCTCTATCTTACCCTATTTTTACTGATCTTACAGTTATCCTAGAGTGGTGCCTATTGAGTAACACATCTCACACTGGACTTGCTCACAGTGTCGTAATCCACTTACTCACTACAGTTATAATGCCACTCCATTGGCATCAAAATCAGGGTTGTGTAACCCACATCCATCATGCACTCCCTTGCATGGTCTCATGATCCTCAGTATACTCGCTTATACTGCCTGAAATTAATCCAATGCACTCTCCCTAGTGCAAGTAGTCATCGCCATCAGATATCACCTTCTCTCCACTCGGCTTGTATTATGATGCCACCCTGCACAACCTGCTCCTTCAGCACACCTCCAGCAATTTTTTTTATACACTTCACCCTAACCTCCTCTATCTTTCCAGCTTTGCTATTTACACACTCAACCCTAATGGAGCTCCAATATAGTATGTCGACCTGCGTGCACATCCTTACAGCGCTTCTAACATGCACTACTACACCACAATACACAAACACTGGCTGTCACACAGAAACCGAGATTTCTTAAACTTGTCATGTCCTCTTGTAATTTACACCACCCTACTCCTCGGTGGTAAATACCATTGTTTCGGTCTCGCAACCACAGTGTAATTGTTCTTTAACATAAGTTTACTTAAAATTATAACGAAAGGGTCGGACATTAGTATCTTGGTCATTGTTCTCGTCGCCCGAACGGTGTTGGTCGGACACCCCGGCAGATACACTCGGGCACTCCTCATCATCACGATTGGGGTCATTTTCAGGTAAACTTAACTCTAGATCGCCATCGGCCGCGTTCGGCACCTGCTGCTCTCGGCAGCGAGGAACAACGCAGTCGCGCAGGTGTGCACGCTTTACTCTGCTCTTATTCACCCGCAGTTTTTTGTTCTCGTATAACTCTCTAATTTCCACGTTTGTAGGCGTTACACGTGTTACATTGTACGGGCCACGATATAGATTTGGCCATCCACCTGCGTTCCCAGGTCTGGCAGTCTCGTTTCGTAAGAGCACCATGTCTCCTGTCTGCAAATCATCGTTCCTAACACGGTGCCCATGCCTCTGTACCGACCGTTTGTGACTATTCTCTGACAGCTCCCGTACTTCCTGATACGCAGCATGCAACCGCATCGTCAGCTCTGCAGCGTAGTTTTCACCAAGCGAGTACTCCACTTGCGGCGGCTCAAGCCACCTCAAGATTTCATTGTGAGGGTTTCTGCCAAAGAATACATAGTAAGGCTTTTGCCGTATGGCTTCCTCATAACTAGTTTGAATGCTAGTACAGCGAAGGATACATGACTATCCCAGTTAGCTACACCCTTAGCGGCCAGATGGGAGAGCACTTTCTTGATAGTCCTATTACTGCATTCAATCTGACCATTCGCCTGCGCATGGTAACTGCTAGTGTGCATGGTCTTTATACCTAATCTGCGACAAGTATTCTGAAACAAGTCAGACATAAACTCACTCCCTTGATCGCTGACTAGCGGGGCAATAGGCCCATAGGTTGTGACGAACTTTACGAAAGCTTTGGTCACAACCTTAATAGTTTTGTTTGGCAACGGGTACACAGCTACGAAGCGACTCAGATGGTCAACCATCGTGAGTGCAAACTTGTTCCCTCGATGAGATACAGGCATGTGGATCAAATCTACTCCCTCACGCTCTAGTGGTTCAGAAATTCTGGGGAAGCTACCCATGGGTGCCAAAAGACGACCATTCGACGTGCGTTTTTGACAGGCTAGGCAAGTTTTGACGTACTCGTTTATCGTCCCTATCATGCCAATCCACCAGAAACTTTGCTGCACACGTCTACATGTCTTTGACCGTCCCATGTGCCCACCTATCTCACTGTCGTGACACAAGTGCAGCTTCATGCAGCGAATCTGGCAGCACAACCACATCACGCTCTTGCCTTGCTTTGCCCAAGACGCGTCGACGGCGCAACACACCATGTTCGTCAGTATAGAAGTGAGCATTCATCGCATATATTGCGGAATATCTCCACTCCTGTTTCCTTCAATGAACTTCACTACAGGTCCCCATGTCGGATCTGCTAATTGCTCGTTCCTGACCAGCTCCGGGTCTTCTAACTTTTTCCTAGCCTCTTCAACTCTGTCCTCCGACTCGTCCTCCTCAACACTAAGCACTCTCTCACCAACACACTCCTCATCCACTGCCTTATCACTATATTTACAAGCAATCACTTGGAACACGTCCTCCACTCTCCCTTCATCACTCTCGTCTATGTTTCGCGACAATGCATCATGAACTACATTTTGTTTGCCTGGCTTATATACTATGGTAAAGTCAAACTGACTCAGGATCAGAGCCCATCGAGCAAACCGCGGATTCTTAGATCCCTTGCTACTAAAAATATATTTCAGAGCACAATGGTCAGTAACAATTGTGAACTTCGCATCGTACATGTAGGGCGCAAAATGCTCCACTGACGCCATTAAAGCCAACCCCTCTCTGTCAGATATCCCGTCCCGGCTCTCCGGCTCTTTGAACTTCCTACTGAAATATGCTACGGTCTTTTCATGTCCGTCCACAATCTGATTCAGACTACACCCGATAACAATATTGCTGGCGTCTACATTTACAATGTATGTGCCCCTCGGATTAGGGGAAATTAACAGAGGGGTTGAAATCATCTCCTGTTTCAGTCGGTCAAACGCCTGCTGATGCTCTTCTGTCCACGAAAATCTCACCCCTTTCTTTGTGAGCTCATTCAGTGGCGCAGCAATGGTGGTAAAGTCCTTCAAAAAACGCCTATAGAAATTACAAGCGGCCACAAATTAACGCACCTGCTTTTGAGTCTTGGGTCGCGGATAATTAGCGAGCGCACGGGTTTTCTCTGGGTTTGGCCTAATGCCATTTTTGTCAATTATATGTCTTAGATATCTTACTTCATTTCTCGCGAATTGACATTTTTGGATGTCTATCTTTACCCCGCACCGCTCGAACTCCTGCAATACTATGCTCAGATGCTCCAAATGCAACTCAAACGTGGGCGAGTATAGGATTCCATCATTTATGTATATGGCTGCGAACTTCCCGAGATAATCGCGCAATACATTGGACATTATTTCCTGGAAAGAACACGATGCGTTTCGAAGGCCATACGGAAGTCTCTGGAAGCAATATATCCTGGAATTGGCTCTAAATCCGGTGTTTTTCTGAGATTCTTCAGCTAATTCAACCTGGTGAAACGCCGACCTGGCGTCGACCAAAGTGTACCACTCATTTCCAGATGCTGTTTCCAACGTCTCCGATATGTTCGGCAATGGGTGTTGCATAGCTATGATCTTGGAATTGAGCCTCCTGAAATCCACACAGAACCTTTTCTCGTGCGTATTTGGCTTCTTAACTAATACCACGGGAAAGCAATATGGGGTAGTACTCTCCCTGATGATGCCCGCCTTTAGCATCTTCCTTACATGTTGGTCTATTTGCTCCTGGGCCAAGTACGGTACACGCCACCTAGGTCCTTAATCGGTACGTCGTCCGTTAACCTTATCTGATGCTTCACACTTTTCACACGGCCCACGTCATGGTCACCAGCACTAATTATTGAGCGATGCTGCATCAATATTGTGCGTACTGCCTTTTGTTTCTCGGCGTTCAAGTATGACAAATCCAGCTCCTTCATGATGCGCTGCCTCTCCTCATCGTCACTATTGCCCTCCGGTACCGGCAACACATCCTGTGTTTCACTATTTACAAAGTTAACATCGTGCCTATCTTCTTCGGTAAGGTGCGCCCTAGCAACGATCACACCTTCTTCCAAAACCATGGTTTCATCAGTGCAGTTCACTACCGGCACCACTACTTGACCATTTTCAACATAGGTAATAGCATTGCCTACCACCAGTTTGCACTGCGGCATTGCTTCCACTGCTACAGTTTTCCTTCCAACGTCTCGTCTGCATAGCACTTGATCCCTCTCTGGGTGTGCGGCCTTATTTTTTCTCGCTGTTTAGTCAGTACATTTCTGGGTCCTTCACAGTCGATCCAGATCCGGGCCTCACCCGGTGATCCCACAGTGAACATTTTGTACACCTGCCTACCCAGAATTACCTCCTTCTCCCCGTAATCGATCCTTGCACGCAAGGACCCTAACGAGTCCGAGCCAATCAGCATCTCTGCATAAAATGCACCGTCCTGCACTACCAGACACAGATGCTCCACCTTGCGGTAGCGTACAGGGAGCGATACTTTCACTCTACCCAACACCGGCACTTCTTCGTTGTTCAAAGTCCTAAGCTTGGTCAGGGTTCGGGATATTTTTTGTATTTTCAACCGCTGCACCGTCTTACAAGTAATCAATGTGACCGTCGCGCCCGTGTCTACTTGCGCCACCACTTCTTGCCCTGAAGACTGCAATCGTATAGCTATATTCTGCTTCCCGAACCCACTCCCTATCAGTTTTTTGGCATGGGGATGTTCCTACAGTCCACCCGTCGGTGTCCCCCTGTTCCACACGCTACACATAACAACGGTGGAGGATTGTTGGGGAAGTGTTCCAGATTTATCTCATCCCTAGACCCTCGCTGCTCCCCTGGAGTGTGATTCCACTGTTGCCCAGCGAGCCGCGGTGATCGCCTCTGAGTTGGTCTGTTCGGATACCATGGACTACTCTGCTCATATGGTCGCCATTTTGTTCCCCATTTGCGGCCTCACTGCGCAGCAAAATGTTCTCGTTGTGCCGGCTCATGTCTCCCTCGGTCATTCTTTGCATCTCGATTCATCCAAGGGCTCCTATTTACGACCTCACGTTCACGCGTCCGCCCCTCTTCATTATCCTCGACCACATACACTTCATCATAACTGTAGTCTTTTCGCGGTGTGGTGGAATGAATTTTATCAGTTATTATCAGATCGAAGTTCTCCACATCCCCCGCCAACTTTGTTAATTCCTCGATGGTCGTGGGATGCTTGGCACATTTGAAGCGATCAGACACGTCCTTCCTAAGCCCAACCCACACTGCGCGCACCAATATCAACGGGGTGTCCTCACCATATGTCCTTCGATTGTCCGTCACCACGCGATTGATGTAGGCTTTGACTGTCTCTTCCTTCGTCTGTCCTTGCTTCATGATCCGGTGAAAGCAAGCCAAAGGATGTTCCGCACGACCGTAAACATCTCGTAATTTTGCCTCCGCCACAGCGAATGTTTGACTGGCCTTTATAAGTGGCCGCACTTCCCGTTTGTGACCATCGTCGGTGGCCAAAAATAACGCCGTTTTACGTTCCGCATCGTAAAGATGCTCCGTCACAACCTTCACGCGCTCTATGAAATCCTCTTTGTCGTACCCCTTACGGAATTTCTCGGTGACTTGCTGTGCAGCATGGCTGGCGGCCTCCATTCTGAACACCTCCCCCGGTGTTAGGAACTCCGTCGGCTGCGATGCAGCCGTAGTCGCCCCCCTACCCCTACCATTCCCATTGGCCATTCTCCCTTGCAAAAAAAATCGATTTTTTTAATCCCCAGTTCATTCTCTTTTCAGCACACCACACTAATCTGGCACGTCCCCTTAGCCCAACGGTCAACCTGGTTTTCTCTCACTATGCTCTGAACAACCTCTCATCCTACTCTCAGATAATCGCCTATAATTTTGTTTTATCCCCAGATGCCGTTCGTCGTTTCAACACCCGCGTCCTCCTGCACCATGAATTATCAGATTTTGCCTATTCCCAGCTCTTTGGTGACCAAAACCATAGCACTCGCCCCCCCCCCCCCAATTTTTTTTTTCAGACAAAACAGAATCAGTCACACACCAATGATTACCAACCACCCATTTATCAGCTACGCTACCCACCAGAAATACAGTGATTCCTGCCTACACTACTTTCTCAGCATTCAGCCCCACAGATCTTTTCTTTGCTTACAATTTTTTTCTCATTAAACACAGAGTTTCCAGCAACGCAACAATTCACTTCAACTCTTTCTCGAGTACTAACAGACCTCACTAGATAAGTCAATGAAGTACATGGTTTGCATTCAATTATTTAAACTTAGGATTTATGACACTTATAGCGAACACAATTGAATTCTCGGTTGCTTTGAACCTTGACTGTCTGTAAGTGTACACACTAACTAACACCGTAGACTTGAATTTTCTAACAGCACGACTCTTACAGCAAGCCACCAAATGAACACAAATTTCACTTCTACGTCTCTGCCATTTTTAAGGGAGTTCAGGGCCTTAGGCGGTTTGTTACGAATGTTAATGCGTTGCACGCGTTACTTTTGACAATTAAGCGGGCACAGGGTTCGTGGCATCAGGTGGGATATAGGGAGAATAATGGTCACATGTATCTATACAATTTCACCGAATAAAATTAACTTAAGTGTGGTGGCGCAGTAAAGAAAATATGCCAGAATGCGACACGATCAAGCGGACGTTGGAGCTGCCGCTTCCTCGTTACCTCGTGCTCTTTTAGCGTAACACATCGGGAAAGCTATGGGTAATTTGAATCCGAAATTTATCATACGCACGTAGATTGCAAATCCCAACGCCACATTAGTAACGCTCATTACCGAACATTAGGAGGACAGCCAACCTCCTTCATACACTGCAATCATCTAAAATTTACCATGCACATGACAAGTAACGGTGTCTCACCTGGAAGATGGCAGCGACGAGCCTAAATTGCAGGGAAATCAAAGGCATAATCAAATCTACCTATTATTTGAAATCATTGAGCATTTACGAAAACCTAAAATTCACTAACCACATAGAACTCTACAATCGGACTCAGACAAAAGACGGGCATTCCTTGGGATCTGTATACATATACAACAGAAATTATCAGTACAAAACATTATGACATTTGTATGTGGCTGAAACAGTGATGGCAGTACTCCTACAAATGAGGTTGGAAGATTTGCACACAGCCTGAGTGCACAGCTAGATGCCAAGGTGCAGAGCGCAGCAGTTCTAGCTGGTGTTCAACCAGACTGGTGACGTATGAGCGCAGGTACTCGTGTAAGAAAAATGAGAGCCCGCCCTCCTGTAAGGAAGAAGGCAGCACTCGCTAGTATTGTGCATTTTCTTTGTTCTATACCTCTGCATCTATGTCAATTATATCAGAGCGTGATATCACTCTCTATTTTATACTTCATGATTCTCAAATTAATTTACTGTTTATTTTTTAAAATTCCATGTATTATTTCATTTACTTAAACTTCAAAGTGAATGCTGAAGCCGCTTCAAATGACACAGAATGTACTCACCACTTTTCCACTTATGGTTAAGTTTCTCTTCATATAGCTGCTACGGTCACCGCCGACGCTATAGGGGTACAACGGTTGGGTTGCCTATTTTCAGCCTACTACTTCAGTTCCGTGGCTATGCAGAATTGAAGATTACAAAGGGCTATGCAGAATTAAAGATTGCAAACGGCTATAGCAGGCAACGCAGACGTGATACAGGTACAGATACCATTCACTAAAACGTGGTAAAGGGAACAGTGAAATTCTACGCGACAAGTTGATGTAACAAATAATATCACCATTTCATCTGGAGAAGCCCACTAAGACGTTTTCACAGTAACCGTCCGTGCCAAAACTGACTAAGCACCCCTTACAAAACAGATATCTTGCTGCCCAGTCCTTCCCCCAAAATGCTCCCCACTGAAGCATTCTTACTGCCAAGCGTCTTGCTCCCCGAATCCCTCCCCACTTCACGGCAGTTTCCCCATTTCACCCCTGGGTCCTCGCCACTCCCCAACAACACGGCCACCCACAGTCCCACACCCCAATGCTGTTCCCGCCAAATGCTTTGCCTAGCACTGCGTACCTTTCATATACATTTCAATATCTCACAATAACCACACACAGTCACGAATTCAATATTTTGCATTCAGTCACTTTCCAAAGATCAGCGTCTCTCACACTCACCCTACATTTTCTCTGCTTCATACAGAGACTAAAGCGCTCCTACGTTATCGCTTTCCTTTGTTACATACAAGATGCGGCCTCTGGCACACAATAATGGCAGGAACTTGCCGGCTGCCCTGTTCCCTGGACTCCATCTTTTCTTAACTATATGTCTCCAACAGTTTCTTTTCCTACTTATGAATTTATTTGCTGCTGGTCATTTAACATTAAATTTTGGCTACCCGTTGTACCTCGTTCGCACGTCTGCCCTTATTATTAGCAAATTATATATAACTTCACTTGTCAGTAATTATCAGTAATTTATAATACCATTTTATGCTTCATAACACAGGTCCGCTGTATATACGATGAACAACAATTGCCCAGAACACAACCTGTAGACACCAGAAACCACGTCCAAAACTCACTCCTCTTCCCATCAACAACTAGACATTGACGTATGTCAGATAAAAACTGACTAATTACCGCGAAAACTGGACCACCAATACCCATTACTCACCCAAGGTGATTCACGCGATCAAAAGCAGCACTGAAGTCAAGCTGCACCAACTTTGTCTCATGACCCCCACCAAGAGCCCGTTGCAACACATGAGAAATGTGAAGCAGAGCATCGCAAGTTCCCAAGCCCTTACGAAAACTACACTGCGTTAGGGGAAGGACACCCTGCTACTCAAGATAGCGACCCAACCTCGACGCAATCAACCTCTCATAAACTTTCGAAAAGAAAGGTGTGACTGAGATGGGTCAATAGTCATGGGTTCGAGATGAGACAGAGCTCTTGGGAACAGGCGTCACATGAGCGACACGCCAGCATTCCGGAAAAGAGCCCAGCCGTGACATCCGTCGGAACACAGAAGCAAGCGGGGCTGCGAGCACACCAGCCACTCTCCAAAGAAAACGAAAAATATACCAGATGGATCAGTGCCCTCATAGGGGTCCAGGTCAAGAAGAAGGCGGTGTACTTCAGAAGATCTGAAAGTAAAACCGGAAAACCTCGGCTCAGGGTCGCACGCTAAAGGAATGCGCACCCAGTCTGTCTCTGCTTCCCAGCAAAGTAGCGCAACAAAAGTCCGCCTTGGCGCAGGGTCCGCTACAAGATCGCTGCCACCACCAATTAAAGGGGGGCAGAAGAGCTTATACCAAGCACGGTGCTCTTCAAGTTGGACCACCCCTTATGTGCGCCAACATACGAAGCTAACAACTCCCTGGACCTCAAATTATGCTCCCTCTCAGCTTCCTTATAAGTAGCCCCAGCCCGATGCAGCAGTTATAACTTTCGTAAAGATCCGTCTTCACCTTTTGAGTTAACTTGGTGACAGATACAGAGAAGAACAGATTGATGGGATTTCAGAGAGATACTTAATAATGATTTTAAATATTATAGCCTTAAGAGACATGTTGTGCTAGAATCGCATATCCTACACTGTTATAGGAGATAACGTATTTAAGGAACACAGTCACTCTTGTTTAAAAGTTTTTATATTATAACCTGAAGAAATGAGTTGTGCTAGAATCATATGTTCTACACTACTATTGGAGATAGCGCTTTTAAAGAGCACAATCATTCTTTTCCTACGTTGACGTCCAGAAACATCCGTTATAGCATCCAGTCAACCATCACTCATAATATCAATTTCAACTCGGTATCCAGAATACGCCATGGTATCGTAAAAATAATAGCTGTAGCACAAGAGGAATAACAAAAGCTGCTTCATCAGTAAATGAAATTAGGTTCGAAAAATAACCGATGGAACGAAATTCCAGGTGGGAGAAAATTAAAAATCAGCATGCATGAGAGTGGTAACATACACTGTAGACATCTACAATCCAATTTCAACGTTTAAAAAATAAGAAATGCATTTAGATACGAGATGATTGTGTACTATTGCTATAATTTGCAACTTGGACTATTATTGGCATTTAGTTTGTATCACAGCTTGATAGGATGACCGCGGTCCTCAAAGGCCTAATTTTCGCTTATTGTTTTTTTTTCAAGCGTGGCAGAAAATGGACCGATACCCAAATAAATGGATATCGGTATCGGTTTTTTCCATTGTCGTTTTAGTGTCGTTTGGCATAGATTCCTATCCTTGGAAGAAAAATGTATATTTAATGCACATGTGCATTTTATGCAAATTTCTTTCACAAATTCATATTAGAAAGAGCCCCAGTAGCAAAAATAATAGAAACGAATTCGTAAAGAAGCTTCTCATTCTTCTTGTTTGGGGTGCAGATTTTGCTGCAAAATATGCATTATTTCTGAAGGTTTGACATTTCATAAAATAAACGAACGGTTGGAATGTCATCCTGAGCGTGAGAAATCAAAATTACCCTCTTGCAAGTACTCGTAAACGCGCCAATATTAGCTTTAAAACGTGTGAAAGTAAAGAGGCAGGAATAATATAATGTTTAATCTAAAGCATTCATCGCAAATAGTCAGTTTCTGCTGTGCCCTGGTTACCAGTACTTGAACTATCCAGATCGACATTTTGACGGCAATGAGATCTGAAAATTCTTCGGTTTCTGCTTTTGCTCAGTGTAGAGTATCAACAGTTATGAATCAATTGTGCTAAGAAAAACGTAAGCGAGTGGATTATGCATGACAGGAACACAAACTCCACGTACCCTAGATTGAGTCTTTCGTATACCAAGCTCAAAAAATGTCAAATATTACTTAACTACTTTCTAAGTCATGTTGTCTTCAAAAAATTAAGTAGCTCGAGCAAATTAAAATTAAAATACATATATATATATATCTAAGGAAGATTTTATTGAAAGTCAAGAAATATTTCAAGAAATATATATATATTACCTACCATACTGCCAATGACCTGTTGGATCACTTCCACGAGTTTTTTTTCCTTTTAAATGAATTGTTATCACTGTGTAAGCAAAGATAAATGTCCACTATATAATGATACACAGTTGTCGGCTACTTGCTCCGAGCTTGCTTGCTCTTTGATTGGTCCTTCCCTCAGTAATTCTGCTAAGGAGTTAGGAGAAAATTCGTCTACTGAAAAACAAGTGGAGATACCATGAAATTTCAGCCCTTGGCATTACAATGACAAACAAAGCTTCTGAAATATGTATATGATGTGCGCGTTTGGTGGATTTGCGCGATCGATCGCGCAAATCCACCAAACGCGCACAACATAGACACTCAAAAATTGAAATACTGTGCTTTGTGAATCTCGTTCGATCTGAAACATAGCTCGGTACTATTTAATACTAGGATTCTTTCTCTAAACTTTGTAGAACAAAGGCAGTATGTTTTATAGAGTTTTTGATCCTGTCAGTCATAAGCTACATCGCATGTTATTTAGCTAAATTTCTTCGTAGCAAATACACAGAGAGGCTCAATCTTAGTTGGAGTTTTCGTTCCTTTTGTGCCTAATCCATTTCGCTTCCGCTTTTGTTCGCTAAATCTCTTCGTCGCTGTTGAAAATTCACGCTGAACACAGGCTAAATTATATTCAATTTACAATGCTGCAGAATTTCGATGCCTGAAGGTTCAACTATCGGTTGGAGTCCTGGTTACAGTGAGCCCTGAACGTTTCCGGCGAATTCTTCGGGTTGAACCATATTTTCTTGGTGATCTTCAACTTTTAAGCAATTCCGAACTGATATTTGCGCTTTACCCTTGCTGGAGACATATCTTGCCCTCGCAAACTCGTGGCGGTGCAACTTGGGTTTTTTTACTGGAAGTGCAAGCCTGTAGGTATGAAACATATTTTGTAGCAAAAGCTACACTAACAGAAGGAGCAATAAAAAATTAGTACCGTAAGTTTTGACGGCTGGACCTTCTAGTAGATATATTTTATGTTGTCTAGTTGCATTTCCGGTATTTGTTTAACGTTTAACATACAGGTTTATGCAGCCGAGCTTAGGTTCATCCTCCGCATAATGGGTACAATTGAATTAAATATCCAACGCCAAAATTTCTTTCTATCTTATAGTGAAGATTTGAGCACAGTGATATCTGAGCAAAAAAGCAAGCAGGCATGCAAGCTAGATTACCAGAGTTTCATAAGCATACTAGACTGCCCATGACCCGTTGGGTCATCATCACCATCTTCTTTGCTTTAGGAAAAAAAAAACAGATGTCGAATTCCATTGGTCATAGCCCACACACTGTTTGACGTCCACTCCCACCCGTACGGGTCACCGTCTTCTTTGCTTTTGAAAGCAATATTCACACTCTGCCTGTAAGGAAGGGGAAATATATATATATATATATGACGTAGTCCAGATGTACTTCCCGTGTTACCTTTGAACTTAACGAATTAAATTTTCAACGCTAGAATTTCTTTCGTATTTAAAGTGAGAATTCTTTGCGTAAACAAGGAAGTACATAAAGTTCACACAATTTTAGTTAAATATAGATAGCTAGACATACATAGTAACTTAGGACTCTAGTTTCTTACGAACCTCATCTTGTTAACCACTAGATGAATGTTCTCTATCTAAATCTTAAGCACAGTGACGGAGAGACGGACAAACCAACGAAACAACTAAGTGAGGGAGCAAGCCAATAAACAGTTTTATCATCATAGGTTGCTCAATAGTTCTCACACCTTGCCATCAATTGCCCCAATCCTCTTTATATATATTATTATTATCTTTTTTCAAATCAAGTTGGAACGTTCAAGAATCATTTCTTTTGGCTTTCATTACAAAACAAAAGAAACGGATCACTCAAATTATGAGGCTAATTGTATGGTCATCTCTAAGTTTTATATATATTATTATTATTATCATCTTTTTTCAAATCAAGTTGGAACGTTCACGAAGCATTTCTTTTGGTTTTCATTACAAAACAAAAGAAACGGATCACTAAAATTATGAGGCTAATTGTATGGTCATCTTGAAGCGGGAAGGAGGGTTGGCAACATCGTGAAGGACCTCAAAATGTCCAAGTCGACCGTCACAAAGGTCAAGAGGTCGATCAAAGCGGGCCAGAGTCTTGGTACTAAGTCAAAGCGTGCTGAAAAAGTATATTTTGCCATGACTAAGGAAGAATTACCCCCTGGCAGTTATGTCTTCCAGCAAGACGGCGCCTCCTTTCACACAACCACGTCAACGAAGGCATTCTTGACCTCTGAGGGGATCGCATTTTCGCCACCTTCCACATGGCCTCGCTTCTGGCCCGACCTGAATCCTCTGGACTACGTCATCTAGTCGCGAATCGTCAGGGAGGTCAATGCCGAGAGGGGCAGCTATTTGGATAGTCTTAAGAAGGCCATCAACAAGAGCTGGAGGCACATGGACGACGCCTTTAGCAAGGACGTCACCTGCCGCTTCCGCGAACGGCTCGAGAGGGTTCCGGAGAGTCAGGAAGCCTGCTTGTCTTTGTTTTGTAATTGTATTATAAGGTTACCATTGTGCGAAAATTTCAGTTTAATATCTGATAAAATGTGTGATTTAATCAAATTTTTTTTTGAAAAAGTATGAGAACTTTTGGGTAAGGTCAACCGCTTACAGTGAATATCGCAGACAGAACTAGACAGCGAAAATACGCTAAGGAAAAAATTGGACAACCTTCCACAGTTTCAAACGTTACAGAAAAGAAATGAACTCTTTGTAATGCCACCCCAACAGTGAAGGAGTGAAAGTATTGGATATACTCGTGAACGGAACTTGAACTTCGTCAACTGAACTTGAGAGTATGTTGGTTTCTCTCACTTACAGTATTGTCCTCTACAACAGAGAAGAGTGAAAGTAAACTACTGACAAAAAATTACAACAATAATTTACACAGATGAGTTATAAAAAAACATATGACGAATATATGTAGTAATTTATAGCGGCAAGCAGGTAGTTGAGTTCAAAATTTATTGATACATTGTTTTTGTCAAATCGAGAGTTTGAATCATTTAGCTTCACTAGTGAGATCTACTGTTGTGATCACCCTGAACTGAGCTTATAGCTATTTTCCCTGATAGCGTACTTGGTCTCTGTGTACTGTGGCCTACACTTATGAATGTTTACAGGTTGCCTGGATGAAGTGCACCATGTAGCCAACGCCTATCATTGATGACAAGTTGCCAGGGTAATGCCCGACGTATCAGATCGGCGTTTAGCATCCAGAACTCTGAATAATGTTGTTTCTTATTGTGTTTCTCTTTAATATTCTACAATTGAATACCAGAAAATTATTGCCAGTTTTTAGTGCAGATATTAAACTACGACGTGTAGCATTGAAATTGACACTATTTTATATTCCGTAATATTTATTCAACACAGATATTTTTTAGATTCAGACGTCGTTGTTCTGGGACAACTGGCCTTTTTGATCAGATTATAATGAATACAAACATTGCTTGCATGCGCTAAAGCGGCAAACCATTCGTAAACCATCTTTGTTTTCTGTGATGGTATAATTTTATCGCAGCTACCAATAGACCTGATCCCGCTGAAAATGGGTATTTTGGATGCCACTGTCATAGTGCACGCATCATTATTGCTGACAAATATTAATTAAAAAACTGTAGTTACCTATGCACACAGTTTTGTGTATCTAGGATATCTCATTGATGAAAAACTTCACTGCGCAGACATTGGCCGACAGGTTAGACGCCTAAATGCTACAGGCAATCAGATATTACGGCAGTTTAATAGATGCTCCCTGAATGTCAAGATCCAGCTGTTTAAAACTTATTGCTATCCAATATATGGCAGCTCACTAGACAGGCCATCAGTAATTTGCTTGCAATGATATATTTCGGTGGTTATTTGTGTTTCCAGATACACAGGAGCTAGTGAGGTAGTTACGTCGAATGACGTAGAGTGTCTCAATATTCTTGCTCGTACATGTGCATAGAGCCTGCAGATGAGAGTCGAAAACTCTGATAACTCGATGCTCCAGGGGATTTGTTCTAATCCAAGTTATCAGAGTTCGGCGCTCAAGCAGCGGTGGTTTAGGATGCTGTATGTATTCGATCACCTCCATGATCGGAATGACCTCTAGCTGATGTACCTATTACCTGCTGGTTCTCTAAGCTCCCATGTCGTAGCGCACAGACATGAGCTGATTTGTCTAGTAGGTACCTTCCCATACTGTCTTCTTACTGTACTAGTGGACCCGTGCGTGAAGAATTCACGCAATAACCTATACGTTTGCCTAATGCCTCTAGGCCGGTGCGGAATCTCCTCTTCTCTTACTTGCTTCTTAATTTTCTTCTTTTCTTCATTGATCCTTTGTCCTGCTGTCATCCTTAGGTCTTCTATATAGACAGGCAGAAATAACATTTTGAGTAAAACACTCCAACAATCTTAAACAAAATGGCAGCTTATATACAATGTGTCGTGGTTGTTTGTTGCTGCTGTTGACGACTTTTTTGGAAGATCTAATGAAGAGTTATTTTGTTGCGAAATATAGCTTCTTAAATTTAAGTAAAAAGGCTTCATTGACGACTCATTATTGGTTGTTCATCTTTTGTGTT
>LQNS02277221.1:10530195-10543563 GCA_001587735.2 Parhyale hawaiensis | reverse complement strand
TATGTATAGTCTACATGCTTTGTTGCCATAACGTAAAGTATGATTATAAGCATCTGGTCACTGAAAATACCATCCATCCACCAGAAAACTCAGCTCTATTTTGAGCCTCTGTTGCGCAACGAATAAACTGTACGGCACTTATGGGGCCACACACGCACGCACACGCACCGCGCGTACACTTCACCATCACTTACCATCACCGAGAATGTCCAGGGTTCAGACTAGTGCAGCCGGGAGAGCTGAAGCCGTCTCATCGAGCAGTAGTTGACCGAAGAAACGGTGTCCAGCGCCATTCAAGTTAAGCCCATCAGGTAAAAATAGTCTTGGTTCGTCCTCAAATAAAGGAGATAGGTCAATATATTTGAGCCCATTATTCTCTGCCTCTTTTTCCATCTTCCTGTTGATGTAACGGATCCTAGAGTCGAAGCGTCCCCCAGCCCTGAGACGGGGCAGAATACTTGTCAGAGTAACATTCAGCTCTTTCTCCTTAACAGCGTCAATGAGTTTTAGGAGGTGCTCCACTTGTTTTTCGGAAGGAGTTCGTAGATCATTTGTTCCAACATGGATGATAATATGATCCATGGGATTGCAACGGAGCTCATCCAAGAAAAGAGTAACCTCGGAAGTAGAAGCTTCAGGTCTGCAGATGACTTTTCGATCCCTGCAACCCCTTTTAAAGGCACGGCACTGCCCTGTGATTATTTTATCCCCGGATAAGAAAGGTTTTTCTCGCTCTCAGGCCAGGAATTGGAGGAGGACTGCGTTCCTTCTCGTGGCAAGGGAACCGGAGAGAGTTCCCTGACTTCTTGTGGTCACATGGCTGAGATGAGCCTCGTTGCTGCTTCTGAACCATAGGTTCAGATTTAGGACGAGCCGCTTTTGTTACATTATCATCATCAACAACTTGAAGAGGAGTAAATCTGTTCTGCATTTTAATATGAAAATTCCGCGGAACAGGCAGTAAGCCAGTTCGCCTTCTTCGTCGTTTGTCGCGTATCACGGCTTCCCACGAGGTGGATGATGATTCACAGCCAGGTTTGTGGGTGGTATCTTTCTCCCAACCGGGTAATGATCGTGTCTCTACTGAGTTTCGATCCATGTAAACTGATGGAGTTACTTCGGGCCGTACCCATCGAATGGTATCCGTTCGAGTGTTCGTACTGCCTGACACGCTAGTGGAGTTTGCGAGTGAATCACGAGCAGGAAGTAATTTCTGCAACGTCTCGACAGCGCGTCTACGTTGCTCTATCTCAGCGTTAAAGGCTTGTCGTTGGAAACAAAGTCTACATGATTCCATCTCCACTCCTGCGTAAGAAAATAACGTCCCTTGGGTATTCGGAATGGCATTCTTTGCATTGCCTCATAATGAAGGCCTGTACTGCCAGCATGAGAGGTAATGAAAGATCGAAAAGAAAAGAGGGGAGAGAAGCGGAAAGTGAGAGTTACCTAGTACCGGTTATTCCTGACGGGGCATCAATGTATTAATGTAGCTCACGCCGCCGCATTGGAAGTGCCATTGCTTCAGCTATTGCCTCAGATTCAGGCAAAATTCTACCTAACTACTCGGTTACACAGTATTATTGAACATTATTAAACAAACAGATCATTAAAAAGGGAAACGAATGTACAAATGCATCCTACGGTGTTATCCTGTAGCCAAGGGATTCCTTCGTTACAAGTAGGAAAGGAGGGTCGATGAACACTTACATTTACAGCTACAGTAAGTTACAAGGTAAGCAGTTACAGTTCGTTGCAACGTTTACAAATATAATAAAAAAAGCTACACACAAGAAATCACATACGTGGATAAAGCGTAAATATTATTTCCTCCACGCAAGTCAAATTACAATAATAATGAAAAATACTTCAAATAAGACATCTTAGATTTTGTCCTGCACAATTTTTCTCTTAAATGGTCAACTACAGTTCCTTACATACAAGTAGCTACTGTTGTGAGTAAATAGGCATTTGAGAAATGGTAAAAAAATGTAATGTGTCTCGCAAGTCTCCAAAAAAGTGAGGCTGTTTGATAAGTCAATTGAGAGTTTTACGAGGAGTGGAGAAACGACAAACAACAGTTAAGCAGAGGTAGTAATGACATATCGTATTCTATGAACAGAAATGTAAAAAAAAGATAAAGTATGTATGGAATTGAGAAGTAATTAGGAACCAAAAATGTTGCAAACTCCGCTGTGTTACTTCGTTATCTCATTAGTTGTTTACATTTTTTGTGTTGCGCGTGATGTGAGTGTTCTTCATATACAATTTTCAGTCCAGATAACTCCCAAGAGTATGGTTGTGTGATTGTGAGTTATGCGAGGAGAGGAGAAACAAGGTGGACAAACAAAGTGGGTATCGCAAAACAGCAATGCATATAAAGGGTGTTTTTTTTAAGAACGATAGAACTTCAATATAGGAAAAATAATACAATAAAGCAATTTTTTTGAAAAATTTATTTGAATCTGAAAGTTTCATGCATTACGTTAACATTTGAAGATTATCTGGGACATATGGCCGCCACGATTGTTCGTAACAAACCGAATTCTGGATGTCCATCTATGGGCCACTTTTTCCAGCATTTCTGGACGAATGTCACGAATAACTCGCTCAATATTGGCCTCCAAGGCATCAATTGTCGCTGGTTTATCAGCATAGTCCTTTGACTTCACATAGCCCCACAAGCAAAAGTCAAGAGGTGTCAAATCGCAAGACCTTGGAGGCCGATTGACAGGACTATTTCTTGAAATGAGTTTGTCATCAAACTTTGTTTTCAACAAGTCTATGGTTGTATTAGCTGTGCGGCAGGTTGCACCATCCTGTTGAAACCGCATCCCATGAGGATCAATGTTCTCCATGTTCTCAAAGAAAAAGTCATTTATCATGGTTTGATAACGATCTCCATTGACCGTAACACGAACTCCATCCTCATTTTTAAAAAAATAAGGTCCAAGAATGCCACCAGCATGCAAGCCGCACCAAACAGTACATTTTTCTGGAAACAAAGGAGTCAATAGGAACTGCTGTGGATTCCCAATTCATTTAAAATGTATATGTAATGCATTAAGCTTTCAAATAACGGTAAATTTTTTGATCCAATGTGCTTTATTGAATTATTTACTTCAATTTTAAGTTCTATCGTTCTTAAAAAAAACACCCTTTACAATGAAGCGCATAGCAAAAAGTAAATGGGGTGACGTTCAAAATAATAAAATAATTCAGGAATGACGGACATAAATTAAAAGCAAAGAAAACAGGGTGAGGATCAAAATAACAAAATAACAAAAATAATTCACGAATGACGGACATAAATATGCATATCCAGTATGTATGACAGCACAGCTCTATCGAGTCATAAGATGGTATTGTAGCTACTGCGTACAAGTCTATAGATGAGGTCAAAACGAAAAAAAAAACATTCGGAGATCGCATAAAATAATCAACAAAAATTTACCTATCCAGTTCACAAGGCGGAAGATGGGCCAGAGACAACATATTCGGAGGCTGCTATTTGTCCAGATTTTATAATTTTATATTTATCTTTCAATCTTCACCATCACAATTTAGTATCGTTGAGTTTGACGCTGTGTTTTTGATAATTCGATCCTCGCCTGTATCTCATGGTCATTCAGGATGACTGGACATATTTGTCTGTGAGGAGGTAGAAAAATAAAAAAATAGTACTTGTTTATGAGATAAAACTCCTGAGAGTAAATAAATCGTGGTGTAACTAAAAGGTACGTCCACCGAAATTGAACAGTGTTGAAAATTTCTCGCCAGTAGCCCGAAAGTAAAAATAGGGAAACTATTAGGAGCTTTTGCGCAACATATTTCTGTATATACATACAGATATCTATAGTTTGTTCCTGTCAGGGCCTGGGTCACGCTCGGCGGTTGCGGCTAGTGCTGCTAGCTGAGCTGAGGGTGAACTGGGACCTGGTGGTGTGCAGGGACAGGCGGTGGGGCAGGGTGAGGCTGATACAGAGCGATGGTGATGCAGACAGATTCTGGGCTATGAGGCTGAAGCAGAAAGAGGGTGATGCAGAGTGGTATGATGCAACTTTGAGATATTTCTCAATAATAGGAATGCATTCTGGGCGAACGCTCAAATGAGGTGCGTGTTGTAGTCCTCATCAAGTCGCTGGAAGAAGTGCACGATGGATGAAGTTGTGTGAAGTACAGACAGTGAGTATTGACGGTCTCATCCATTATGAGAGACAAATTTATAATCCGTTGGCTTATAGATGATGGTCTGGAGTGTGGAGCGTTGAGCTAGTGCTAGTTAACTTCAGCAGGGTAGGTCGGTACGATGCTGTGCTGTTGTACTCTTCTTCGCACAACGTGAACATTCGGCAGCTGCCCGATGAGAAAGGTGGTGTGGGTGCGACACTAGAGAGGATCGTAGCTACACCAGTACTGTGGCACCACAGAATAGGAACGTCCGGCACGTGAGTGAGTGAACCGGCATGTACACTTATAGGACGTGGAGAGCTGGCAACCAACAGCGGTGTGTGTACCTTTGCATGTAAGTGTCCGTGTGTGTGTTGAGAGGGCAACCCTCAGACCTGCACTGGCTCGACCATTTAGGCCTAACACACTCCTTACAGTTGACTGCGCACCGTATTGACACTTGAGATATTCAAATATCTTGCACTATGCAACTGATACAGAACTATTGTTAGGTTGCTGGGATATACAAAGTATTCACGCACAATTTTGGCTACTATTCACTCTCCTTAGAAGGCTCAATCGAGTGATCGACTATGGCTAACACGGAGCCATAACACAACCTGCCTTTCTGTGACAACCATTATAAATTTTATGAACATCCATTCATTATTTTTTGAGTTATTGTGCTAACAAGCATAAAATTTAAAACAGTGACAAACGAACGTACGAACAAACACATCATTACCAAAATTTGGTCACTTACTTTTTTATATGCCTAACAACTCACGTTAATTTTATAGAAATTCATTCATAACTTTTTGAATTATGGCAGTGAGAAAAGTTAGGCAGGCAAACAAACAAATGGATGGGCATATCTTAACTAAAAGGCAGTCATCTGTTCCTCCTAACATACCTAACAATCCCTGTAAATTTTGTTTAAATCGGTTCATAACTTTTTGAGTTACCTTGGCGACAGACAAACACGACGAAAACATAACCTTGGCGGAGGTAACTAACAAAATTCTTTTAAGAGCTAATTTTCTTGCTCATTTTTAACGCGCTGTGAATTTGCAATAAATATTGCGAAAACACTCACGACATTTTCTTTAACCAGGTAATTTGAAGTTATTAACAAGTGAAAGTCTTGACGGGGAAAATATAGTTATGTGAGTCTCTTGGAGCAGAAATTATCGCCAGATATATCAAAATCTTGATAAAGTTACATATGACGTCTCTGGCTGATAGATTACCTACAGGGGAATAAATCAGTATGTTGCCAATGCAGTTTCACGAACGAAAAGGTGAATGTAATATGGAGAGAAAGGAAAATTTCACGAGGCATGGCAATGACTTTGTATGTGTTACCTATTAGCAATGATTTCACGCAATGATTCCACTAAATAACAAAATATACATTTTGTTATTTAGTTTTCAAGTGTGCAGTTTCCGTAATAAATGTACTTTTTGCATCATTGTTTCAATTTGTATTCAAAGAACGTAAAAATTCAATATGTATTGAAAATATCTTTAAATTTGCTGCTGGAAGTTTAAGTACAGAATTATCCATCGACTAATTTTCAGAGAAAATGTAGTGTTTATTTTTAAACCTCAGTGCAGCGTCGTATATATCCAGATAGCATAAAATTCTACTCGGCATCGCAAGTCGTCCGTACATCCTCTAGAAATTTATAGAAATTTAAGAAAAGTATTGGACTACTCACCAAAAATTCCGTAGAGTTTCAGAGACAAAGAGAACGCACAGGTCGTGATAACTAACAACATACTGTATAATGCTGCTTCGAACTGCCGCCAGCGTTAAAGTGGTTTTGCTTACTCGTATGTACTCGTTAACACCAACACCTTCCGAGATAGTAATGATTGTTCCCTCTCGTTTGTTAATGATGTCTCAGGGTAGTATAGTTCATCATCTCCGTGCTGGCAAATGTACTGGGTAGGAATGGCTTTTCAAATACTGCCTATAATTTATAAAGGTTTTCAGGGTCGCAATGGGTTGTTAAAATAATTTGAAAATATTTTCGTTACATTGTAATTAGTTATTCGTACATTTCTCAGAATGGCATTAAAATATCATGTAACTAAGTTACTGAAAAAAATATGAACTTTGTTTGCGATGTGAATCACTTGATAGTTGCAATGTTCATTTCTACTCACAGACTACAGGCTTTGTACTTCCTACGAGACAGAATAAGATGAAGTTCGGCCAGCAATTACCGCTGTGTCCGAATACACGAAGCACGAAAGCAGCAGGTCACCCCTCGGCATCCCAACTCCAAGTGACGAATCAGCCTAGACCTCAAATGCTGCCGTACCAAGCAAGTGGCATGTCTAGTTTTTTAACCTAGTGCAGTTACCTAACTTCTTCAACAAATTTTTGTAATGTTAGTTACCTTGCTTTTTTTTTCGTCGGACACTAATGAGAAATATATCATAGAGTAACTTCTTGCGAGAAAGCTATATTCTGCATTTTTTCAGCTTTAGCACCAGGGGTAATTAGCCTAAATCATTAAGTGGTGACTCGCACGACATCGACATGAACGTGCTATCGATTAAAACATTAAAATCGAGTTAAGCTACGTTCAAAGGGCGAGACATGTTCGAAACAACAGAAAAGAACGTTGTCGTCGCCACTTTGGTTCGCGAATCGGGCTACATGCAACTCAATTACACTGAGACAGTCCAAAATCCTTTCTACGAAGCAAGATGGAGCCTCAGGCAGTATCAAAAGTAATCGATCAAGGGTTAATGCTTGAAACTCTGTTCGTGAATCGAAGCCAGCGTACCTGTTTGAAGCTACGGAGAAGTCAAGGCTCGAAGGTTTAATTTCGGCGGCCGTTCGATAACGCCTGAAGTGCTTACATAAGTCTCATCGAAGTGCATCGCGTGTTGGCCAGCATTTTACTTTCAAATAAATAAGCTTAGTCTAGTAGCTTTCTCGAGTATGTACATCGATCTGGCTACAGACTCCGTCTGACAAGAACGCTTGTGGAGTCGGCCGGAGGCGGAAGATACGTGGAGGGGGGGGCGGTGCCGGACACCGACTTGTTCCCGGAATCAGAGTCGGAAATTAAAGAGCCCGAGTCCGACTCCGAAAAAACACTTTGCACAATATCCCAAGCTGTCAAGACTTTATTCCAAATTTTTGGTCGTATGTAGTAAGGTGCAATTAAAGACAATGGGCTTAACCAGGTCTGTCACTTTGACAGTAAGTGCATAGTCAATACAGGGGCACAAACTGCTATCTTTTAGCATTGATTTGTTGCTCCGTTTTTCTTTTGACTCTGTGTTTGTCTTTTGTTTGTCAGAATATAACTCAACAAGTTATGGGTTAATCTGACTTGGCAACTGATAAGGTATACAAAAAAACAAGTACTAATGAATAAAATCTCATATTGGACGTTTCGACCGCAAATTCGGGCCATCTTCAGCAATAATATATCTGAAAAAAACGCAAGATCGTCTGCTGTTATCAAATATGTAAGTACAAAAGACAGAGAGAAAAGAAAACTAAGTTTTAACAGTTGCAAGAGGGAGAGCGCTTATTTCGTCATTGAGGCTGGGCTTCGATGTAAATATATGCAATGATTCTAAAGTTCTCACATCAAGGAAGCAACAACGCCTTTGAGATAAAATGCTAGAATTATCAACACTAACTAAAACGTCCCACTGCTCCCAATGGTTGCGGACAGCAGAATGGGGAGGTTGACAAAGTATTTATGACTGCTAAGGCAAATTATATGCAAAATCTGTTCATAACTTTTTGAATTATGTTTCTGATCAATATAAAATCAAACATAGGGACAAACGAACAAACAGATAACCAATAAAATCTGATCATCTACTCATCATAACATATCTAAAAAATCATACAAATGACATAAAATCCCTCCGTAAATATTTCAGTTATACCGGGTATTGCAAAAAAGTTCTCCCAAACTTTCACAGGTGATAGGGACACTAAAAAAAAAAACTCTTTTTCACGAATACCAAAAATTCCAAAACTTGTTCGTTTCCGAGATATTGACTTGTGTAACGTTTAGGGTAATCTTACAAATAGTAAATAAGTCTTTACGTTGTTGGGATATATTTTATGCGTGTATGTATCGTGTGTGTTTCGTGTAAGTGTGTGTGAATGAGTGTGTGTGTACAATAATTAGAATGTTCACGTAAAATATACAACAATATTAATTAACTGGACAGGGATTATGAATGAGACACTAATTGGCGCTGCAATGATCTGCGTTAATACGTCAAACAAAAGGGATGCACAATTTGATTAGAATGNGAATTAGTCTAGTTAATTACCTTAATTTTTTATGATATCGTAGCATTTTCCCGTATATTGACATTTATTTAAATTGATTACGTTTGATTTTCCCACAACCTAATGATATCGTAACATTTTCCCGTATATTGACATTTATTTAAATTGATTACGTTTGATTTTCCCACAACCTAATGATATCGTAACAACGTTAATCCTAGTTATACCTTTGAATCTGGCAATACAGCAGTTGCCTACGTTATGGCAACACTGTGTTTACAAATTACTTTACCGGACCGGCGAAATGGTCTAGTAACATGGCCTGCTAGATCTCCCGACCTGAATTNCACATGAAAACTTTGGTGTACGGCACTCCTCTGCAGTCAGAATTTGATCTTGTTGCCAGGATCGCGGTCGCAGCAGGCAACATCGCTGAAGATCGACAAATGTTATCTCGTGTTCAACAGTACTTTCAGAGGAGGTCGAACAAGTTTTGGAATTTTTGATATTCGCGAAAAAGTGTTTGTTTTGAGTGTCCCTATCACCTGTGAAAGTTTGGCAGAGTTTTTTTGCAACACCCGGTATATCCAAGAAAAAAGGCAGGCCAATCAACAAATCAACAAACAGTAGAACGTATCACCAAATTTCAATTTAAAAATTGTTTCCCCCTATCATCTCTAACAATCCAAGTCAATTTCGTAAGGACCCGCCATTAACTTTTTCAGTCACCTTGGTGATGGACAAATAACCACAAACTTCACAAAAACATAACCTCCTCGGTGGAGGTAATTATTTGTTAACCTGGCTGAATGGTCAGTGGTTACGAAATTGTCATCAATACTAGTATGCCACCGGTTGAAGTTCATGGCAGAGGTTATGTTTTTCGAGTTTGTCTGCTTGTCTGACTGGTTTGTCTGCTTGGTGGTCTATCACTAAAATAACTAAAAGTTTTTGATGGATTTGTTGCGAAATTTACAGGGTTTGTTACGCAAGTTAGGAAGAACAGAAGATCTTTAGCTAAGATTCTTTCAACCGTTTGTTTGTTTGTTGCTTGCCTCTTTTTCGAATGCAAATTTAGCTGAAATCTCTTCCCCAGCAAATATATTATTCTCCGAGAGGAACAATTGAATGTTTGGTATAGGATAAGTCGATCCTGTTCTTAGGACTCTGGATTTACAGCTAAAAAAGAACGAGTTTTGTTCACAAAGCATATGACAGTAATAGTTAGATCAGCTGCGCTGATCAGCATGTTACTGATTGTTCAGTCCCACAAGGCTATATAATGTAATTTTATGTTCCGCCAATAAAGTTAAATAACAAACGCAGCCTCTCTAATTTCCGAGATGACACCTACAACAGCAATATATAACCATATAACTTTTAGTATTGTATGCTTTTCATCTAAACAAACTCATTGTTTCGATAAAGAATGGTCTCTAGAATTGCGGTAGCTGGCAGTTTTAAAGAGGGAGGCGCAGGGATGTGCGACAGAGAGGAGGTAAGGACATCCAGTTACATCATACGTATGCTGGAACGCACGCACTCGCTCGGGAGCACGGCACAGCCACGCGTAGCGCAATATAGGTATGCACGAACGCACTCGCTCGGGTGCAGGGGGTGCTGGACTAGCTTTTGCCACTAACGCGTCCCGGTTTAAACCTATTAGTTTTGCCATAGCTTTCTTTTCTTGGAAAACTTTGTCACAGTTACAAAGTTCGAAGTTTCGAATGGGAAAGAGTGCTCTTGCATCATTATTAATAGTAACAAAATGTGTTGAAAGGTGTGTAGTGGTCCCTTTTTGCAGTAGACAAAAAAATTATGCAGACACTGACTGTGTGACGACAGTTCCCTAGCTGCTGCATCACAGTAACACCCCGGTAACCCCCAGCTGCAGCAAAGCGCCTGCATGGGCAGATTTCGTTTGAATGAAAACTTAACACGTTATCACTGAGTTTGATTCTGCGCATGGCTAGAGCGCCTCGTGTCGTATGACCATTACTCGTGGTGGGAGCAAATTTCTTCACCGTCATTTTTATGGCCAGTTAATCCTAGTTTTTTCTTTTGGCATGGGTCACAGCGAGGGCACCCACCAGACTCCCTGTAAAGAATTATGAGAATTGTTCAACCCATTCTACTTTTTTAGGCGGACAGACAAATATATATGTATATTAGTATAGGAGGGAAACAGCTTTTCTTTGAGACACGTTTCATTGAAGACCAGAGATAATTCTTAATTGACGATTTTTGTCTTCGTTTTTCCAATTTTTCTTACCAAGTTCTTTTGCACGTGTCCAAGGTTGTTGATTAAATTTCCAAGAATCATTTTTACGTTTTTATTTTGCAATGTTTCGAGTGCGTACATCTATTCATCAACAGGCGAAGGTACCTCTGAAAATTTCAAATTTGACATCTTTTATATGCGTATCATACGTATATACACATTGAATAATATTCTTCTACAGATACATCAAGTTTTTATAAACAGCTACATTAAACTAATTTTAAAGTTCTCGCAAATCCAGAGCTTTGTCTGCTCAGAAGAGACGAGTTTTGAGAGATCACTAGTGCCTCAGCAATGCATAGTCTCGTATAGTTAGGACAATATCGCAATATTGTTGTATTGTCTTCCAGGATTTGTCCAGTTAAGGTGAGGTCATGTTCGGTAGAGAAGTGTTGTTTAGGGGATCCTCCAGCCAGGTGCATAGTTAAACGCCGACTCAAGGTAGTTGTTGTCATCCCAATATAGTTTACGCCATTAAGAAGCTTACAAACTTCATCGGGGCTTGGGAATTTGTAAACTACATTGGTCGCTTGAAGATGGCTTGGTTGTTTATTGCAGTTGTTTTTCATGATAAAGTCTTTGACTTTCTTGTTGCGATAGTAATTTCGGAGTGTCAGGCGATCATCGTTCTTTATGCATGAGACGTTACGTGACACGATGTTCTGCAGAATTCTTTCATCGACGAGATGGGATTCACTCATTTGGTTTTCGTAATAACCTATAAAATTTTTGCTAGCGTTGTTGGCTGGAAGAAAGTTACGGTTGAGGTGTTTCGTCATTTCGTTATCTACAAGAGAATTCGGGTAGACATTGTCCACTAATATTTGCTTGCAGTTTTTCAATTCGCATCTCAGCTTTTCAAGAAATGAACAAGTTTTCTTTGCTGTATCTGTTAAAGCACGAATTAAGCTAATGCTGTACCTACTAGGGCACTCGAGATCACTGTCATACTGGAGGCAATTCCCGGCATCAGTAGGCTTTCTATAACAGTTGTTTCGTAACTATCATTGTTGGTGGAAATGGCTACATCGAGGAAGGCTAGTTTTCCACCTTCACTGGTTTGGTGATCATTTGATCTCTTAAAACTCGCCTCTTCTGAACAGACAAAGCTCTGGATTTGCTAGAACTTTAAAATTATTTTAATATAGATATTTATAAAAACTTGATGTATCTGTAGAAGAATATTGTTCAATGTGTATATATGATACGACTTTATTGCATATCACTGATGTCAAATTTGAAATTTTCAGAGCTACCTTCGCCTGATGATAAATAGCTGTACGCACTCGGAAAGTTGCAAAATAAAAGCGTAAAAATGACCCTCGGACACCAGCATAAGAACTTTGTAAGAAAAATTGAGAAAATGAACACGAAAATCGTCAATAAAGAACTATCTCTGGTCTTCAATGAAATATGTATATTTTCTTGAGTTGGCATAATGTAGATTTCGATTAGAAGCAGTTAAAGAAATTCTGATACCCACGACGCGCTTTTCGCTGTTCTCAAAATTTAGTTCTTGAAATCTTGCGAAACTTAAAGAGGTTACCATAGGAAGGTGTAACTATGATACCGGCTGTTCCAAAACTATAAATGAAATTTCCAATCAAGCAAATGTTTCGTCAATGCTTAACTACAGTCCGCTGCGTAGACTCCAATTACTGCACATTGCAGACACACAGATGTACCGAGGGCGACAGCTTACAACCTGTCGTAGGTAAAAGGCTGGCACATCAGCATGGTGTTCTTCGTGGTAAATACGAACCCCACAATTGACGGAAACACACACACAATAGCTGAATGTTAGCCTTAAGCGTTGGTAGGCTTCCGATGATGGCACAAATGATTGGATTTTAGTGTTGATAAAAAACATGGTTTCAGAACCAATTTAAATTTTTCGTTACCACTGCCTTGCTTGGCGGAGGTATTCGCTCTGAGAGTGCTCTAGTTCAAACCATGAAACACAGTATAACATTATAGTAGTAATCATGGACCAGTAATTACTTCCGCGATGGAGGTTATATTTTTGCCGTGTTTGTCTGTTTGTTTGTCTGTTTGTGTGACTGTCATCAAAATTACTCAAAAAGTAATGGACGCTTCTTTGCAAAATTTACAGGGATATTTAGGCTTGTTAACAGTAACAGATGTTTAACTTTTGGTGAAAATCCGTTCATCTGTTTGTCCGACTATTTTTTCTCATTACCATAACTCAAAAGTTAGGGATGGTTTTTTATAAAATTTACATGAATTGTTAGGTATATAATACGAAGAGAAACTGAACATATTTTTGTGATGATCTGTTTGTTCGTTTACTTGTCGCTGTGTTTGATTTCATGCTTGTTAGCACAGTAACTTAAAAAGTCATGGTGAATGTTACTTCTAACGCTAACTCATTTTTTCATTATTGTTTGGTTATACGGGTAAAATAACTAATTTTTCTACTTTTTTCAGGAATAACGTTTTTGGGGCAGATAATTGTCGTCAAGCCCATAGGTAGCTGTAAGCTAATCGGGCAACATAAAACAAACCTAACACTTGAACATCAGGTAATGGGAGCACACTAGGTCACAGTTGGTTACAAGTTGATTTAATACTACACAGTGAACAGACCAAGCCTCTGTTATCACCAAGCACAGAAAAT
>LQNS02277221.1:10508154-10525911 GCA_001587735.2 Parhyale hawaiensis | reverse complement strand
TTAGCAGCTACACTACAAAAGTACTCATTGAACTCCTCAGCCACTGCACAGCTATCGTCTATTTCCCTACCATTGATATTGAGGGTAGGAGTGTCCAATTGTTCAGTAGGACGGATCAACGAATTAATATTGTTCCAGGTCCTCCAGATATCATTGTAACAATTTTCAAATTTACTCTGATAATACTTACGTTTCTCAAGAGATAAAGCAGTAGTGACTTGATTTTTGAAATGATTAAAATCATTCAGGGTTATTAACCCCCTTCTATAATCTTTAAAAAGTTGATGCTTGCGATTGATGAGTGCCATGCAGTCGGCAGTGATCCAAGGTTTTGACAGACGCTTACAACTGACCGTTTTGTTGCTTACTGGCTTACTGGCTATTTTTGCCCATAAAAAATGGGAACTTCAGAGTCAAAATTAAGATTTCAAAATCTAAGCATCTGCTCTAAAATTGAATGTTATTCACGAAAAAGTCTTAAAATGGCTCATTCCACATATATAGATAAAAAATAAAAAAAAACAGAGTTCGAGTTAAAAGTAGCATTGACCAAAGTTATAGGATGGATCTTTATGAAAGTTTAGGAAATGTTAGTAGTCCTAAAAGGCATAAATTGTTAAATTTTGGTCATGCTTGGTGGGTTTGTGTGTTTGACTTGTGTTTGTCGTAATGTTTGTTAGCAACATACCTCGAAAAATCATGAACGGATTATCAAGAAAATTACAGAAACCGGTAATACTATCAAAAGAAAGGCACCATTGACTAGATTTTGGTGATGATATAAAGAAAATCATGGTTTCAGCATCAATTGGAACTTGTCGTTACCGTTGCCTGGCTTGGCTGCGGTATATGCGCTCTCAGATTACTCCAGTTAACTGTTGTATTACAACATAAAGTGATGATGAAATTCATTCCGTAACTTGGTGCAAGATCCCCGCAACGTATCATAACGATTGAAATTTTAAAAGCATAGAAGTGGCAAATTTTCCGCTTCACTGGCTTGAAAAAGAAAGAAAAGGCGAAAGCCAAACGTAAATGTTCATTTTTTCGATGATTAACGCTAAACGCAAAGATTTTATATGAAGCGCAAGTTGTTCTTTCTCACTCTAAATTTGCGCGTTTTCCCACCTTTAAGCAATATCCATTATTTTAATGCTCTGGCGTATTACATATTTTTAAGAAGCGTCTAAAGACTGACAAGCACTAAGCGCATTTGATAATACAATATAGTGTTTAGTTGTTTGCGAAAATTGCGGCTTCATCTATAAAAATGTAAATCGGCTCGACGGCTGTAGATAAATGTAAGATTTGCAGAAGTACATAAAAAACTGTCGCATAGCCGGTACGTAATTATCCAGCACAATCGTTATTAAAAAAAAAAAAAAATAGGCCAGATCTGACTGCAGGCTTGTCAGTATTGCTGTGCCAAATTCTGTGCAGTTGTTCGAAAACTTGAAATTACTCGGCGTTTTGCAAAGCCATAACCTAATTGTATCGAGACTTTACAGATGCAGGTACTAGCGCATTTTTATAAGGAAACTAACAGCAATATCAACTATATTTTCATTAACAGTACTGTTGATGGCAATATGCAAAACACTTAGAGGTTATTTAAAATCGACTTTAATATTTAGCTTGTAATTCACTCTGAGGATGCATAGTAGTTATACATTATCACATTAAAATACACAAACTCATTTCATTGTAAATTTATAAACTTAACAGCAAAACTTCATTCATTGTGTGTCAGATGATATTATGTAAATGTGTCATAACCCTAAAATGTCGTAAGCTATAAAACTTCAATTATTGCATAAATAAAGCCGTTTTATAAGTAAATTCAAGAGTTCATGACAACTCTCCACGAATGCTCAAAGCATGAAAGGATCATATAAATACAGTACTGAATAATCTACGCTTGTAGCCGGTGGCCTGTGAAATACTATGTATCGCACAGCGCAGTAGGCTGCGACAGAGCGGTGCGCACCCCTGCCCCCTCCGCTCGGTTAATGGCTTGTTTCGAGACGGTATCGTTACAGCTTGAGAAGGTTGCCTATTGTTAACAGTAATTATAATTTTCGAGCAAAGTAGCCGGCGTTTGGAGAACAATTAATGTAGAATGATGGATAATAGTGACAGTTTTAAGAAATGATTATTCAAAATGTTTACTAGATATTGGGACGGTTCGTAATATCGATAGTCTTCTTTGTGCTCACCCGCCAGGCCTTAGAGTAACAAAGACGGTAGGTCGGGAGGAATGTTGAAGCGACCGTCCTGTCGGAAACAAGACGGAGTTCGTCCGCATTTTGACCTCTCCGTCCACAGCTTGTGGCCGGTTAAAGTTCGTAACCAGTTGGCCATTTTGTCTAAGTTCTGAAGTACACCGAGTTTGCAGCAGCTGAGCTTCCTTTTTAAAGACCCTAAAATCCCTCAACCTCACGCTGACAGTTAGGCTTTCCAAGAAAATAAAACAAGTCGTGACACACGCGTACGTAAATACACGTACAGAGTAACAAATTATTTCATAACATAAACACCGACACAACATTAAAAATGCACAATTAAGAATATTATCAACTACTTATGCTTTTATATAACCTACTTTTTCCTTTAAGACCTTCACAAGACGATCATACACATATCGACCCGGTCACATATGAGGTAACTCATGGATTGATGTTTTTGCAACTATTGAGTAGTTCATCTTTGCTTGTGTACTGTTTGCCAACACGGTACATATCGGATTTGACGAGGCTCCAAATAGTATCTATGCAATTAAGGTCCGGAGAGCGAATTTTTTCCCTGAACCTTTCAGCAATTACAGTCTCAAGGCAGCCAATGGCGTGGCAGGTCACAGGTCACAGTGGGAGGAGCGAAGGGTGATGGTTTGTGATAGTGTTGCGATCAGAAGCGTACTTTGAAAAACTATGTAAATTTACAATTGACGTGCCGTGAAGTTTATTCTCATAATTAATAGGCATCAATTAAGGTGTGTGATGAACTTGAACTTCGCTTAGATATGAGCAGCATTTGAAACGTGCTCGTGTGTTAGCAGTTTATATTGAGTCTCTGTGTATTATATGTACATGTTACAAGGAGTAAACGTCACCAAGCACTGCGCGCAATGCCTAGCCAGTAAGTGAATTAAATCTCTAAAATATTAAATGGATAGGTTTGTTTTAAGCTATGTTAGACTAGGCTAGGTTCTATTAGCTCAATGGAGAGTAATGTTAAAGAGATGCGTGCATAACTATAAAAGTTTACAACGTTTACTTTCTGATGTATTACATAGGTTATGTTTTCAGTTCTGTATCTTCTATAACTTGACATAACTCACTTAGCCGTACCTATTCTAACCTAGGCTAAAGCAATCCTTGCTGAACCCTAATTACCATGGCATAACCTACCCTATCTAACCTATACATATCTGTCCCTTTTCTGAAACGGCCGATTCATCTCACTTATTGCCTAAGCAGGACGGTGGGTTCGGCTTAGGCTGGGTTCGTTTTAACATACACACACATTGTATGTAGACAGTGGTCAGTTGATACAGGAAATTGGTGGCACATTGCGCTCGCGACGAATTAGGTTAAAAAAAATGCTAAGGCACTGTCCGTTCAAATTAATCACAAAAAGCGTTCTATATGTTCCCATGCCCTTGACGATGCACTTACATTGTACTCACACTATTCGGATGAACTATAGAGAAATGAATGGCTTCGATGTATGATGAGCGTCCTGCAACTTGACAAAAGCGCGTTCGATTAGGACATAAACTCAATATCGTGGAGGCGTGCAATTTGTACTTTCCTAATGAGCGAGCAGCGTTATGACACGAGGCTAACTAAAGCTGTGCGGTACGCATCACTGTACTTATATTCAAATCTACAAGTCTTCCAATTAATTCAACGCATACACACAGTTGGCTAATACCCCAACATACCCTGCCTGTTGTCTGAAGCTGGGCGCCACTTGAAGACTTCCATTGACGCTAGCAGCCTAAAGCCAACTCATCAAATCGATGCACGTTGCTGTGACACCACTTGAGCTTGCACAAAAATTTAACCGCATAAAAATTTTATTCAAAATCTCAGCCCGTACTGCAATTTTTCACCAAAGCACGCTCCAATAGTAAATTTTCAACTGTCGCAACTAATTTGAGCAGTTTAATTCTACACAGACTGATATTTTAATAATGAAAGCACAACATATAAAGACGTAATGCTCAAGTTACGGCCCCTACAACGTATTCCCATGAGATGAGTTGGCTATAGGCTGCTCCGCCAAAGAATATCTTGCCGTCGGCACCCGGCTTAACATGCGACCCTGCTATGTCAAAGATCTTGCAGCCTAAAGTTTACTGGTGTCAGAGCCTGCTGGAACTCCTCGTTGGACAAGGTAGGATGATAACCGAACTTGTTCTATCTGGTCAAATCCTTGGTTGAATACAGTGTGCGGGTTCCTAATCTGGTCCGGACTGCCCAAAAGCCTCGCTGTAGGTGGTTGGTGGATAAGCAAAACCCTCCTACCTTCCCTAAGGCCGACTCCATGGGTGTGGTACTCGGGAGTGCAGCCCGTTTTGATCTATAGCCGTTTGGGAGCAGGCCGGCTTGGCACAGGCTTAGACCCAAAGCAGACGAGAAGTAAAAATGATCAAAAGTGGCATTTCGCAAGAAAAGTCCTATCAGATTCGACGATAAATTTGCCTGAAGAGCGAATTCAGCAGGGTGGGCTAGGACAGTGACTCCCTAATTTCAGTTTTATTCGCAACCCCAGTGAAGACGAGTTGAAACACAGGGTCCTCCTACCATTAAAATGGTTTAAACTTAGTCGATTACGCGCTGCTTGACTATGCAGTGATGAATAGTATCAAACGTAATGACATTTAATTATCAGAGAAAAAGTGAAGCATAACACCATACGCCCAACATATAATTCCTCTCATAAAATCACTGCTAATCATATATGCAGTAGTTATTTTCATTTAAATGTCTTGAATATTTCTTTTACTTACCTGAAATGACTGTTTACAATGAATTATTACAATCTTATATTGCATGCATCGTTAAAAATTTCACGTTTCCTTTCATTAAAATATGACAATAAAGGGCAAGTCTATCATAAATAAACATTCTTTATTAAAAATTATGCTATAGTTCAATTTGACATTCATATGCCATCTTAGAATTTTAAATAAGTTATTACTAGGTATATTCTCTACCACTAATGTGATGCCAACAATGAAATACAGTTATATCTGGCCTAATTTAGAAGCCGGCAGTTTCCGGTAAGCTAAGGGTCAGGAGTCTCATTAGTTCACCAAAAAAGTAACTATATGTTTATGAGACAAGCAAATATCTCCGAAACACTGGTTCTGAAAGACAAGTTTTGCTCATATAGGTTCCAGTTCGAAGGTCATTCACAATCTTCGCTGTCACTCATATTAAAGTACCTACTAAGAGAGTATATTTGACATAGGTATAAAAATTATTCCCGACTTATTGCCTTAAGACGGTCGGTGCTAAGATCCGTTTACACGAAGATAAACGAAACACGGAATGCGTCTACATATTTCATTTGAACGTTAGACCTAGTATATTTAATGTTGTATGTGCAAAATGCAAATATAACACACCCTCCTCTTTAGATTGTAAGCTCCCGAAGGTTTACATTGAATACCTTTCGGCTTGTTTTCTTACTCGCGAAGAACGTCTCATGGGCACAGATTTGAGTCAGTAGAACATCTGTATTTTCAAATTAACTGTTGGTTGATACATTGCGAGACAAAAGTTGCTTGAGGTGTCTTTACAAGGTTCTATCAATATCTTTAACGTACACTCCATAGGTATTGACCCCAAATATACTTGTTACTGCAGACGGAGCTATGCCAGTTGTACAATGAGGTGTGTTTTGATTATACTACAGATGGAGCTATGCCAGTTGTACAATTAGGTGTGTTTTGATTATACAAAAGGATGTTCGCCAAGCGCGTACTCATGTTTCCTGGTAATGGTGAGTCCTTTCTGCGAAATTCGAACTGTCTTTTTTATTTTTAAACTCTCTTGCCGGAGTTTTCCTCAGCAGTTTCATTCGGCAACACTCCTCTTTTTCTCTTCACGAACTACTCTAGTGTGCAGTGCTCTTTATTGCACTCGTTCCAGTTATTTATGCTAAACTCGAGGCAGGGAGCTATATCTTGCTAGACGGCCCGCAACCCACTGGGTCACCATAACGATCTTCTTTTCTTCTTAGAGGAATATTAAATACCGTGTCTGTTTTCTGCAAGCACGGCTAAATATATAAATGCATAGACCACACCATACTTTGACGGGACACTGAAATCGGGCCTCTCGCAATTGGGCCTGCAGACCGATTTACGTGAGTGTTAATAAAATGAGTTATAATTATCTCAGGTACCTCAAGTTAAAATTAATTTCTTCGTCGAAACGTCAGGAATGTGTTGCAGAGTAGGGAATCTAAATTCACAATCTTATATATTCAGTAGATGATACATATCATACCATCGGGCACCAAGAAATATTAAAAATTCATCATAATTTCTAGGAATATTAAAATTTTATAGAAAAATTGACACATGGATACTACAGGTAATGTACTTTAGTATCACATACAATTCAGTATTTTTCCAAAGACGGATTTGAACCACTAACCTCAGAAATTGATGTATGCAAAGCTTTCGGTAGAGCTCATACCTATAGCCGCAAGGGAAGGATTGATAAAAAACTCCAGCCATACGTATGAAAAAACTGAATAAAACCGCACTAATACTACAGAATAAAACCACAGTAGTAGTCATGAACTAAAAATACGTAACTAAATATGAGATTAAAATACGAGGCAGCCGTTAAAAGACATTAAAATGACATTGTTTTGTGATACAACCCTTCATCACTGGAACCATCTACAGTAGCACCATGTCAATTCACATGACTACCTAGGAATACTGCGCCATTTTGTGGTTGCCTACGTTACACTACATCAGTACATGGTTGTCTATGTTAGGTACATCACTTAATGGTTGCCTATGTTACATCACTTAATGGTTCCCTAAGATGAATCACTTCATAGTTGCCTAAGTTGAATCATTCCATGGCTGCCTTAGTTGAATGACATCATGGTTGTTCCCTACACTACATCACGTCATGGTTGTCAGCGTAATATCACTTCATGTTGTACATGTTGCTGGTACATCTCATCATGGTTGCCTGCATTACATACATGGTTTAATGGATTACTATGTTTAATCACCTTATGGTTGCCTACATTACATAATTTAGTGGATGACTATTCTCCAGCGCTTCATGGTTGCCTACATTACATGATTTAATAGATGACAATGTTGCATCACTTCATGGTTGTCGGAGTCAAATTACTCCACGGTAGCCTACATTATATCATTCACAGCATCCAATGTTTGATCACATCAGAGGTTCCAATGTTAGATCACTTCACAACTGCCAATGTGATTTCGGATCTTCTTTTTTTATTCCTTTGTTTTCTCCATCCGCTGGGCTGGTTGCGTGGGGGTTTGTTAACCTTATGGAGTTTCTCCGTTCCTGCGTCGGTGGTCTGGTGTGATTTAATAATGATAATAATAATAACTTCACAGCTTCCAATGTTTGATCACATCAGAGGTTCCAATGTTAGATCACTTCACAACTGCCAATGTTAGATCACTTCACAGCTTCCAATGTTGGATTACTTTACGATGGCCAATGCTACATCACTTTACAGTTGCCAATGCTATATCACTTCAGGTCTGTCAATGCTATATCATTTCACTGTTGAAGATGCTAGATCATTTCACGGCTACCAATGCTGTATCACTTCCAGGCTACCAATGCTGCATCACTTCATGGCTACCAATGCTCAATGCTACACCACTTAATGGCGGTCAGTGCTTCATCATTCAGATCAATTCACAGCCGCAAATGGTATATCACTTCACTGGTATCATTGCTATATCACTTCACTGCTTCCAATGCTAGATCACTTCATGGCAGCCAGTACTTTATCACTTCACTGTTGACAGGGCTTCATCACTTCATGTCTCCAAGCTGCTACGACTACCATTTTAGCTCTGCTGTCTATTCTGATCTCGCTTAGCCTGTTTGCCAAATGAATTTTATTAAACAGTTCCATCAGCTGTTTTCTTAGCATTTCATTACAAATCGAGCTTACCACAAATTTGAGAAATTTCTTTTCATCAAAGTGAGACTGTTTATTTTTACAAACTATTGCGAAATAGCTTTGCTCTACTGCAAGTATCGGAGTATGTCGTAAACAGTTGCTCTATGTAATTACACTTCAAGCCTTAATATTTTTGTGAATCTGCTGCGCATAGAAGTTTTTGAAGTATGTACTGGTTTGCCAGTCATTTCTGAATTCAAAAATTAAACACAATTAGGGCAAATAGCTATCCATGTATAAAAAATTAATGGGAGAACATATAAAAAAGCGTCTGCTGCACGGGGCAGTCAGGCCCCTAAATCTGCCTTAGGGGCCAGTGTCCAGTCCATGTGCGGTGTGCTCTATGATACATGATATACTCCAGTTGTATTTACTGTATCACCTTTACATTTAATTTCCTCGTTTATACCACTAAGCTCAGGCCCCCTTCCCACCTTTGATGCCTCCCACCCATTGATACAGTGTCAGCAAATTGTCAATACTCGAATGTCTACTTATCTCCTAGCGAATTTGATATTTCTCTTACTTTTAGAAACAGTAGGCTATGCTATTGTTTAAATTGTCCTAGCTACTGATTCCGGCCGCGCGACTAAAATATCAGAATTTTAAAACTTAACTGCACTCGACGAATGTTGCAATCAGTATCCGAAAGACGCCGCTTCTTAAGTGTCCGTCCGGTCCTGACGCCTGGAAGATATCGATTTGCCAGAAAGCTCTGCCATCATGTGTGCTGAGATTTTCCCTATGTATGATGATTGTGTGCAAACAAGCAAGTAAATAAACAAGTAAGATTCACAGAGTATTAGTGCAACATAGATACCCACTAGCTGTGACTTGTAGAACTTCCCCCATCATTGATATCTACACCGATATCTAATTTTTCGCGATGTATAATAACACAGATTGTGTGCAAATAAGAAACTAATTAAGCCAACAAATGAAGTTCACAGAGTTTTAGTGTTACGTATTTAGACATGTATCAACCTTTAAAATTGCACCCGCTATAAATTACAGTATCTGAGGTCTCCAAAGAAGTACTGAGTATCACTTACTATTTTCAAAATTCAGAACAATATACTTATGAGATAAATTACCATGTAAAATTGAGAAACCCGCGCATTGTGTAATAGTTACCAATTACAACTCCGCAAACTTAACAGCTAATAATTTACTGCCCCGAGTAAGACCCAACAATGGTGCATGTAATCCTCAGTCAAAAGTTTGCTAATTAAATATGGGAATCAAAAACCCTGCCTTTATAGTGTTGTAGAGTAGATTCTTATTAGCATGAGAGACAACGTTACTGTGTCAACATCGATTGGTGATTGGTGTAAACATCGATTGGTGATTGGTGATCAGCAGTGCATTACTTTTTTTCAAATAAACGCTTGCCATCACTAAAAAGTATTTTAGTATTTTTGTTTTGTAGGGCATTTCATTGTTGACTGTAAAATATTTATAGAAGTTTCACTGGTCAATCTTAGGACCCAGTAAATGATTCCTCTTTCTCAGCGACTGGTTCGCTATTGCTGCTCGTGTAGCGCACGTGATCCTCCACATCTGAAGATTCGCCTTTTTGCGCTGTGTTCAGCCGGCTATACCATGTAGTTTTTGTTTCCTGCTCGGAGTACAAAGTCTCTAAATGTTCAGATATTTCCAGGCCACACAAGAGTGATAATCCGCGATGTGCAATGGCGGGGGCATGTTGTCTGTGACCGACAGCAACGCACGGTATGTCGTGGGATCTGGGCTGCCGCGGTGGGGTCAGGACTTCTCCAGCCGACGTTACTAGAGCAGGTGCCAGCAATGGTTTGGTCAGCTGAAAGCGGAAGAATTCATGACTGCATGTTGAAGAATTACTGATACCATAGTGCACAGACTTGGAATACTGGCAGGGTTGTGGTGGTGGGTGTGGTCACCCTTGCAAATAAAATATAGGGGAATTATTTAGTTAGATCAGCTGAACGTTGCAGATATTTTCGCAGGCCAAACAAAGGTAATACTTACCAGATATTTTCAGTGGTTAGGTGACCTTAGCAGACTTTCATGGTTGACCTTCAAAAGTCGACCTAGGTCAGCTAAAAAGCGAAAGAAGCAGAACTCATTGCAAAGTCTTCAGGACATTCCCTGGTATTAGGAATGGGCACTGCCAGACAGATTTAATGGTGGAGTACCCATGATAGACAAACCTAAATCACCCCATCCCCACTACTGAGCTAGATCAGCTGAAGACTAGAACGCCTAGTAGCGTAAGACCATCACCCGCGGTAGGGGGTAAATTCAGCGCAGTCATTTTTGATGAACAGGGTTAGAACACAGCCCCAATCCAAGAGAGTAGATCTGCAATAATAACATAGAAAAAAATAGAACTCCTCGTTGCACAAGACGATCTGCCGCGGTGGAGGCAAATTCAACTCGGTTGAAGAAAATTCAACGCCGTCATTTTTTATGGCCAGCTAGGATTAGGTATTGGCATGGGTCACATCTAGGTTAACACACCAAACTTCCTACTATATGTACTTAAATCTTCAACAAAAATATAATCGCATCTCTCACTTCGTTCGCGGGTGATAAAGAAACAAATGGAACCTACTGTAAAGTGACCATGCACTAGTATTAACAGGTTGATCATCTGCCAACCCTGAATATCAGGACGAAGAGATCTTCCAAAGACTCACGAAGGCTGTCATGCATCACAGCCATGTCCATGGCCTTCGGTTGCGTAGTGCCCACGTAGGGAGCTCTTACGCTCGCCGAGGCATAAGATCCTTACTCGCCACTGACACGAGGCTCTTGCTGTACCGTGGCCCGGATTGGTGCGCTACTTCCATTATAGTGCCTCTAATCGAAGCCGTCCTCTATCCACCGGTACCTTATCCGCCTGAGGGCATTGCAGCTGCGCTTCGTCTTATTTCTGGGCCAAAGGTATTTAGTTTTGGCATTGACCTCGAAGGGACGTAACCCGCGTCTGTCAGAATTCCTAACTACTGACCTCAAAACTCTGCCATTCAGTGGTCTCAGTTGGCATTCTAGGTAATATTTTAGGTTGCTGCCGAAGCCACCCCTGGCACCCAGGGTAATTAACCCTTCTTCAATTGCCGTCGAATGCTGCAGCTTCGGAAAAGGCCCCCAGATACCGAGGTAATTCGCCAACTTCCCAAAGAATAACCCCCTTGCTGATAATAATTTTCTCTATCTTGATGAACATTGACCGCCGGTGGGCCAAGGTTAGAACCATTAGCAATAGCAGTGCAACTAACTGCAGCCCCCTCCAGAGTCCAGAGGTAACGCCCTGTCTCTGGAGAGCCCTTTGTCTCTGTCGCTTGCCCTCACAAGGTCAAAATACCGAGAGTCTTGGCGCATGGCCGCCACCCGGGTCCAAAAACTACGTTAACGTACATAATTCCGTTGCAAAAGAATTTTGTCCGGGGTTCAAGGAAGGATACCGATATCCATGGACACGACTGTGGGGCACTAGAGGCTTCGTGAGTCATGGAAGATCTCTTCGTCCTGTTATCGAGGGTCGGAAGGTGAATAACCTGTTCAGCAGCGAAGCTTCGCTGAGACCGATATTTCAGCCGCTGAGAATCGTTCCCAATTTCCCAGGTACTCCATAGAATCTTATTGAGAATCTGGAGATTTGGGAGCCACTGGATCTTTCAGACGCTCTAACGTAGTACTGTACAGGTGTCGCTACTAGGCCGGGCCAAAGGAGTCTGCACGAGCGAGGGCGCTTCTTATTCCGAAGAAATCAGTTGCCGACCTATCATCCGGGGTGAAGACAAAGTTAACGTAATTTACCTCCACGAAGCCGAAGTTCTTACGGCCGCTGTGTTCAATAGAACTGTTGCAAGGGTCAGAAACCTGCTGCAATTGCCGTGAATGCTCTAAAATCCGCCCTTCGTACCACAGAGGTAACAACAAGTGTGTAAAGGACAATCTGTTCAGCAGATCAGCCCATATAGGCGAAGAATAGATGTAGATGGGCGACCCCCGCAGGGTAGTGTCCCGCGTTGGCCAGATTTTTCAACAATTGACATGAAACTCCTGCTAAGTTATATTAGGTAAAATTTGGATTTGATACCTAACTTCATTACAGGTCAGGGGATTCACACAAATAAAACTGTCTGACAGTGCCCATTTCTGGTACATGTGTAAGGTATTTCTTTTAAAATGTAAATGATGTAGCTTAATACTAGTGTAGGGGCAGGTTCATTCTGGCGTGTCTGTCGAGGGTACCCCACCACTATAACTCTCTGGCGTTGCCCGTATCTGATATATGGGGATGTCCTTACCTTTTCGCAATAAGATCGATTTGTCTCACTTTTAAGTTGATCTACGTCGATAATAGTGGTAGGCTGATTTCAGCATGTCTGTCGGGGTACCCTGCTCATAGAACTGTCTGGCAGTGCCCATTTTTGATGCCTGGTGATTGCCTAGTTACTTTACTGTAGGTTTAATTTGTTTCAGTTTTAGCTGATCTAGCTCAATAGAGGGGGTGGGGTAATTTAGGCTTGTATATCAGAGGTAAGCCACCACACTAAATCTGTCTGGTAGTGTGTATTCATAATACCAAGGCATGTCCTGGACACTTTTCAATAAATTCTGCTTATTTTGCTTTTTAGCTGACCTAGGTCAACTTTTGAAGTCAATTGTGTAAATTTGGCAAGGTCACGCAACCACTGAAAATGTCTGGTATTGCCTTTATTTTATCTGCGAGGGTATCTGCAACATTCAGGTACTGTTGGGAAGTGTCACCCTTTACAACTAATCTAGCTCAATAATTCCCCTATATCTTGTTTGCCCCTGTCACCACACCCACCACCACAACCCTGCCAGACTTCCATTTCTGTGCACTATGGTATCAGTAAGTCTTCAATATGCAGTCAAGAATTTTTCCGCATTTCAGCTGACCAGACCTCTGCAGGCACCTGGTCTGTTCATTGTTTCTTTTTTCTTCTTCTTTTTGTGCAACAAAGTTGTTTCGTCGTACGTCGTTTGCTGCATGAGTGTGGCGGTGGCCTAATATTTTGGTAGACGCGCCAATGTTTTTGCAGAGACGTCATAAAGTGCTGGGAGACCTTGTAAAGCACACGGGAAACAAAAGTTCATAGTTTGAATCTGGCTGAAAAGTCCAAGTACAGGAATTCTTCAGACATATATTTCCACGTGGCAGATTTGTAACCAAACGTTACTAGCTTTGGACTCCACCGATAGATACCTGCCCGTGTGAGCCTCTGGAGCGTCTGAGGCGAATACGTAACCAGCGTAAGGAGCCCCGCCAGGGAAGTAGTCTAGTTGTTCGTAGCCTGTGAAGTCTCCTGAAGCAAGCACGTTCCCTACGCGGATGTCGATCTTTTTGAAGTCACTTGGAGCGAAGGTCGATATAGTAATCAGAAGTACGTTTTGGACGGTGTACACTGTACCAAGGTCGAAGAGCATGTAAGGTTCGTCCTGTCTTGCCAGCTTGTAGCAACTGCGAGGTTTGCCATCGTATTCTCCATCATGTAGGTTAGATCTGACCCTCACCCCAAATTGAGAATCCTTTGGAGAACTATCAATTACGACAATGCCGGACTGAGCAGTGAGGATGTTTGCCGGGTTCCTGCTGGTGAAGCAGTCCATGAGCTCCCTGTCGTTTGGATTTGCGTTGTACGGAACAGAAATGAGACTGAGCAGTATGTAGTTGCCTGGACTCTCCTCACAGAATGCTTCGCACCAGTCGCTCCTACTGCAGCGACTTGCTACAGCACTCGCAGTAAATCCTGATGCTAGGGTGAGGATTTCTATCGTTAGGTGCGCTGAGTCCTTCCATTTCTTGTCTATTTTGGTGGGCCACCACATCTGCTGGTCGCCCAGAACTTGTGCTGCAAACAGCGCAGCTAGCAACAGAGGAAGCAGGCCATGGGGTTCCATATCTGTGGAATAGCGTCCAATAGATACAAAACATTCACTTAAAATTTCTGTACCTAGCTCAGTTCTTCACAATTAGAGTGTCTGCGAACTACATTCGTTTTTAAGCTACTTTCACTCTATACATTACTGTATATGCCTCGTTAGAATTGTGTGTTGTCGCATAGAGTCAACATCTGTTGGTCTTTGTTACCACTGTGAGAGCACCGGAACTACAGTAACTTTATTTGCTAGAATTTTTCAACACCTTCGGAGTGGCCATAACTGGATGGTGATGGAAGAGAACGTTTCCGTTATAATTAAACGCGCATTCGTACTCAATTAAGCTGTATCGTGTCATTCAAGGGGCACCCAGCTCCGTTATGAGTAACTGCATTGATTTCTGTAAATTCTCACCTTAAAGAGACCAACGGTACAGAGCTCAGACTCCTTAAGGGGACCGCGCAGCTAAAAATGTTTAAATTCTCGATATTTCTTCTTTCCCTACACAGTAGCTATACATCAGATAAGCAAGCAAGTAAAGTTTATGGCCGAAACACACCAAAAGCAGTTCAGAGAGACGCTGGTAGGCTGGCAGATTTTGAGAAGCACGGAATACATTGGAGCGCGCACACCGAACGGCGGCAGTGGAGCAGGCCGCTGCCGCTGTTCCGTGTGCGCGAGTAGAGAGTAAGGTAGCGAGATGCACACTATGTGCTCGACTGCAGCCGTACCCTACTCTCGCGCCGCCGAGCCACCGCGCCGTCCCCGCGCGCTCACCCACCCTACCCCACCCCTCCCACGGTAACCCTCCAGGTCAGTGCACCTGTCACGTGTGATTAATGTGTTTATATAATTACGTGTTTATTTACCTATAACATTTGATTGATGTTTATTGGTCTCCCAACCACCTTACATTTCACTAATTTTCAATTACGTCTTTTATTCTTTCATTTGATACGCTTTAAATGTATAAAACCCCACTAACCTCCTCATTGTATTGTAACTAGTCTTTATTATGGCAAGGTTGTTATAAATAATTTCGCCCCTTTTTACCCACGCATGAACATCTGCGTTTCTTAATGATCTTACATATCAAACTCGATTTTTTTACCTACTGTGTTTAATTAACTACCTCAACCATCCTACATCCCATATCTGATGAAACCCAACAAGCGACTAACAACCCTTCACTAATCTCTCGAATGGAATGCGAACCATAGCTGTGAACCGATAATCATCTGCTTCCATTGGATGTTGCATCAGCGATAGCTACAGCACAATAGTAGGTGTTAATGTACTGCTGTAACTGTAGGGTATTGGTGGTAGAAGCGCGGTTTTATATTGTGTTTTACAACAGTTCCTCTTCATTATCAATACACACGCGAGCAATAAATTTTTTACCGTTAAAGGAAGAAGTTTCATTTATTATTGACTTATTAATAAAATATTTTGAATTTATAGGTATGCTTTGCGATTCATTTATTACTTATGGCTTATAGTTATTATCATCAAAACTCCACGCCTGGGCCACCAAGAACAGGTAGTACAACCCAAATGAAGCAGTTTGCAACACCGGGAAGCTCGAAACGCTGCTAAAGAGAATCCAACAAAAAACATTATCAGCTGACTTAAGCGTCTGTAGGTTAATGCAACCAAAAGCCGATGTCAGCAATAAATTATAAACTTTAGCCGATCAGGGTACGAAACACAGACAGAACTGATCAGTTCGACATAAGACAGCCTCCAAGTAGGAATTTTCATCATTGATAGGAGTTTACAGCCCTCCACTAACTCACATCTCAAGAGATACATCACCGTTCTCTAGGGAAATTGAACTTTTTGTTGAAAAATAAGATTTTTAGGCAATTAAAACCATACTTATTTATATTAATTATTGGTTTTGTACTACATATATATCCATATAGCTACCACTTAAATTTAAACTCTAATAGGTACCCGTGAGGACATGTTTCGTCTCCCAACGCTTGGTCGCATTTCAATTTTTCCTGTCATTAAAACATACATTATTAGTCTTGTTAACATTTTCCCCCATTGTAAGGTATTTATGTACGTTTTTTTTTGTTTAGTTATCTTAAAACACTTTATTTATAACTCCTTAGACATACTCTACGGATTTCTCTCACTTATTTTACCACTTTTCTAAACATACCAATGAATTTTCTTTAACACTCTACGTTTTCACTTTCCACATTTCATGGATAAGTATGTTTTTCCTTATTTTTATGTATATAATGATTTTCTTTTGCTGGAAGTATTATTTAAAATGGAACTTTTGTAACCTTTAGTGTTTAAAATGCCTCAGATATTACAATAGGAGTTTCTTTCATTAACAGTACAGAGGTTACCATTTCCATAAGCCCTCCCATATCATCCCACTCTCGTACTCATCTCATCTCAAACATTCCATCAAATGCTTCATCCGTATGGGATTCCCTATCTATACAATTCAAAGTTTGAACAGTGATTGGTTTGTAGAATTTTCCACTCCAATACTCTACAAGATAGAAACCGGTCCCAAACAACTTCTGTTGTCCCATAAATTTCGAGGCACAGCTCCAGTGCTCACATCTAACTCACGTTTCCACATGTTTATTCAGGATCCAACATTAGCGATAAATGTGACCCGATAGTTCAGTCCAGACCAGTTGACCTTGGTTAAACGACTTATGTATTTAGCAACAGCAGCAGCTATTCAAAACCGGTTCTGGCGAGTTTCAGTTAGCGAGCTAAAGAAACACTGATCCTCTCGGACGTTTTTTTTTTCAGTATTCAATACAGGCAACTTTTGCGTAAACTCTAATCAAGCAGGTTACACATACCAGCTATTTTCAATGTCCGGTCATAGCGATACGTCACATTACGCGAGAAGTAGTGTTTAATACTTGATTGAGTTGAATGCATACATATATTTTTTCAATGGTATTAACAATTAAATTGTATATTATACGAAAATATCACATGTTAAGTTGAATTCTCTGAAAATTTCCAAATATTTTTTGCATACATAAGAATTTTTAGGGGAAAAACGTTATGTATAGCATACCATGCAAAATATTCTACGAATCTCATTCTCCCCATCATATTATTCATCCAACACTAAGGTGTAAACTATGAAATAATATACTCTATGTTTTGATTTTTTCTTTTATATGTATAAATTTTGCCTATTTAACTCACATATTCCGTTATTATATTGAAATGTTACTCAGTTTCCTGATATCATCTTACCATCCCCATTTTCTATACATCCTTCTAACCCACTCACTCACAACGTTTAAATCTTTTGTGTTACTATTGACTTATGCAATATTGCTTATAGTTGCTCTTATACCCTGCCCCACCTCCCATAACTCTGCAATTCTCACCACCCAATCCTCTTAAAACACCCTCCTAGTTCGAGCTATTTTGACTCTAAGACTGAAGATTCAATGATCGGTTTCCTCTTCAAATATACCTCAGCTTCGTATAAAATTAGTAGTGATCGAATCAATCTTATGGTTCCGCTTAACATTTTCATCCGCCATCTACATCTGCTCAATATCGGAAACTTATCTCCACATGACCCAGCTTCCTGGCTGGTAACGAAACCGGTTTTGCAATTCGCCGACAGCATGCTAGTCCCTCACTGGA
>LQNS02277221.1:10489722-10502074 GCA_001587735.2 Parhyale hawaiensis | reverse complement strand
AAAAAAAAAAACGTACATAAATACTAAATACATTACAATGGGGAAAAATGTTAACAAGACTAATAATGTATGATTTATTGACAGGAAAAATTGAAATGCGACCAAGCGTTGAGAGACGAAACATGTCCTCACGGGTACCTATTAAAGTTTAAAATTTAAGTGGTAGCTATATGGACATATATGTAGTACAAAACCAATAATTAATATAAATAAGTAAGATTTTAATTACCTAAAAATCTTATTTTTCAACAAAAAGTTCAATTTCCCTAGAGAGGGGTGATGTATCTCTTGAGATGTGAGTTAGTGGAAGGCTGTAAACTCCTATCAATGATGAAAATTCCTACTTGGAGGCTGTCTTATGTCGAACTGATCAGTTCTATCTGTGTTTCGTACCCTGATCGGCTAAAGTTTATAATTTATTGCGGACATCGGCTTTTGGTTGTATTAACCTGCATGCACTTAAATCAGCTGTTAATGGTTTTTGTTGGATTCTCTTTAGCAGCGTTTCGGGCTTCCCGGTGTTGCAAGCTGCTTCATTTGGGTTGTACTACTTGTCCGTGGCGGCCCGGGCGTGGAGTTTTGATGATAATAACTATAAGCCATAAGTAATAAATGAATCGCAAAGCATACCTATAAATTTAAAATATTTTATTAATAAGTCAATAATAAATGAAACTTCGTCCTCTAACGGTAAAAAATTTATTGCTCGCGTGTGTATTGATAATGAAGAGGAACTGTTGTAAAACACAATATAAAACCGCGCTTCTACCACCAATACCCCATAGTGACAGCAGTACATTAACACCTACTATTGTGCTGTAGCTATCGCTGATGCAACATCCAATGGAAGCAGATGATTATCGGTTCACAGCTATGGTTCGCATTCCATTCGAGAGATGAATGAAGGGTTGTTAATCGCTTGTTGGGTGTTATCAGATATGGGATGTAGGATGGTTGATATAGTTAATTACATACAGTAGGTAAAATAATCGAGTTTGATATGTGGGATCATTAAGAAACGCAGGTGTTCATGCGTGGGTAAAAAGGGGCGAAATTATTTATAACAACCTTGCCATAATAAAGACTAATTACAATACAATGGGGAGGTTGGTGGGGTTTTATACATGTAAAACATATCAAATGAAATAATAAAAGACGTATGTAATTGAAAATTAGTGAAATGTAAGGTGGTTGGGAGACCAATAAACATCAATCAAATGTTATAGGTAAATAAACACGTAACTATATCAACACATTAATCACACGTGACAGGTGTACTGACCGCGAGGGTAGCCGTGGGAGGGGTGGGGTAGGGTGGAGGAGCGCGCGGGAGCAGCGCGGTGGCCCGGCGGCGCGAGGGTAGGGTACGGCTGCAGTCGACCACAAAGTGTGCATCTCGCTACCTTATTCTCTACTTGCGCGCTCCCATGCATTCCGTGCTTCTCAAAAACTGCCTGCCTGCCAGTTTCTCACTGTACTTCGACTGGTATGCTTCGGCCCTTAATTAGGTAACCAGTGCAACCTTAAGTTGGTAGAACAGGGGGCTGGGGAAGTGGGCCTTTTCCAAAAGCTAATTTTTTGATTTCCGGAAGTTTTTTCTTTATTATTGAACCGACCTTCACAAAACATAGTACAGGTTGGTATAATCAGACAAAATGGGTTTAACTCCTCTACCCTTTTCCATTTTCCCCATTCACCGGGAAATTTTGATGCACGTAGGTGTTTCACAGAGGGACATCAGGATGCACGTAGGTGTTACATGGCGTAGTTTGGTGTGTCATCCCAGCAGACAGAAAAGTACATTTCAGTCAGAAAACATATTTCCGCATCTCTCTTCAGATACATCACTATGACCTGTTTTTGGTGCATCTTGGTACAGCATCGGATTTGTCCCAAAACCCAAACGCATAAGTGCATCATTTCATGCCAAGTGCATCATAAGACCCTATATGCATCATCACGATGCACTTTATCTTTACAATGGCTCTGGCATGTTTTGGGTTTGGGACAAAGATGCATGTAATTTTAATGCACCTAAATTCATTAAAATTTCTCTCAGTGTTGAAAAGGAGTTATTCAAGGAAAACAGGTTTTACTGTTTTCTTTAAATAACTCGCTTTCTCATGAGAAAATGGAAAAATAGATGAGTCTAAGCCATAATTCTTTGTCAATTTTTCAGGAGAGAATTTTTTTTTTTTAAATTTGAGATTAATATAAAATTGTATTAAGATTATTATTTTTTGAGAAAAACTATTTATTTATGCCAGATCTGTATAAAATTTGCTGCAGATATGAGTAAAATAAAAAAATGGGGGTAAGACTCACGTATACTTTTCCCAATTTTCGCATAGATACGAGTTATTCAAAGAAAACGAGAACATCATTTTCCCCAGTTTTTTTCTCATATTTCTATTTTCGCTAAAATGCACTCATTCAAATCCCTATTTATTCTCAAGTTTTACCCGATTTTCACCATTCAAGAGTCAGAATAAGGGGAATGCATCACCTAACTCGCAACGTATCAAGAATTGCAACATGTATTGTGAAACATTTTGTACCAAAGTGTTTTGAAAATATCGCAGAAAAAACGGTAAATGAAAATTCGCTTATATTTTTAAAACTAGGAGGAAATAAAGAAAAGTCGATACATTGGTGTCACCTATTTGCATCAGTAATGTTTAGAACTGAAAAAAAAACAACAAAAAATGCAACGAAAACTTAGAAGAAATAAAAAACAAATTAAAAATTCAGAATTGTTATGCAACTTGAGCAATATGAAGTAAAAAAATATTATGAACAAAAAAGTGTTAGAATCACGTTTTACATGCAGTATCAAAGTTTCAAACAAATCGGACCGTAAATAAAAAAAGGACCCAAAACTTGCACGGTCCCATTTGGCAATGAAAGACAATACCCAGGAGAAATCCTTATTCCTTGGTAATACATTTAGTTATATTCTAGATGCATGTTATTAAGCATAGATCCTACAGTTGAGCTGGACCGAACCAAAACAGTTTACCTAATAAATCAATCAGTTTCTACCTGATTTTACTTGCAGCGGCAAAACAGATTATACATATAACTGTCACCGTCCGCCTTTCTTGTACTAGTAGCCTTACTGGAAAACAAATACCCACCTTTCTTGGATTGCATAATTATCTGACCGCGTTTTTTTTTTTAATTGAACTAAGCTTGTTACACTGCGACAGGGATCACCAAACTATTTTCGCAGTGAGGTAAATAGCTGAAAGGATGACGAGGGTGGGCAATCATTCTGGTCAATACTTTCAAGCGAGAACGAAACCTCGGGAACAAGATGATGAAAAACAAAGTTTTATTAAGTAAATTAACGTAACTTTTGCCGGCCTAATGCACTAATATTGTACCTTGGTAACCCATGAACTAGAACTAAGCGCTCTTGGCTTCTTCCCTAACGGAATTTAACTTGGAGGCTACTGCACAGTACCAAGTCCAGAGGTGGTGACGCAGTTGAGCAGACCTACCTGTTTCAATATCAGGGGCTGGTGCTGTGAGAAGAGAGTGCCGCAATGCAGTTTCTGTGGGTAGAGGCGGATGTCGAATTAGGACCTCTTTTCTATGGAGATCTATTATCTAAACTATGAAAATTTTTATCATTGAGAACATGATACACGAGGCGCTGAGGCATAGAACCCGGTAAGCGGACAAACTATTCTACAAGTATCACTGTACGGGAAGCAAGACTGCTTTACAAGATACCTTAACATACAAACAAATATATGGATGGACAGATCTTCACCAATCATCTGTTCCTCCTAACATACTTAACAATCCCTGTGAATTTCGTCCGAATCCGTCCATAACTTTTGCGCTATCTTGGTGAAAGACAGATAAACAGGCGTACAGACATCCGACGAAAACTTGACCTCCTTGGCGGAGGTAACAATGCTTTTGTTCTCTTAAATTTTCAAAGATTCCAGCTACATGTTTTTTTTTTTCAACTTAACCGTCATCTTACGAGATCATCAAATTGCGCACGGCTTGAGCTATCTATAAGACTCTGGTATCCTGTATACGGCCTTATAATGCGAAGCAGTGACAAATTTGTCGCCAATTTTTGTGCGACATCAAAAAAAAAAGAAATCATGCCGGTCCATCTATATTAATTTATTCGTTTATGAAAATCAGGAAATCCGAGAGTTATACGCAACCGGAGTTGCATTCATAGAGCGCAAAGTTTCGCCAAGAATCGATGGTGAAGCATAAAGAAAAACTGACGAACAAACAAACAGGCGGATCATCATCATCGTCACCAAAATATTTTTCAGGTGTTCTTCGTAGCATTTCAAACATTCTCTGTTAATATGAAGAAGATTTTCCCACAACTGTTGAGCAATGTAGCCAACAAACGAGCTGACAGCAATACAAAAGACAAAGGAAAAGATGTATCATACAAAAAAACTAGTCAGCTTCTTGAGGCATATTTCATGAAAATCCTTCAATATCTTCTTGAGCTACGCTATCAGTAGAGCCCGGATTTCCAGTCCTAAGAAGGGGTCAAAATAGCGCTAAAATCTAGTTAAAATAGCACTGAAAAAAGTCTTTATTGCAGGTATCAATGCAAAATAGTTTTTATTCATAGCAAAATAGTTTTTATTAGTAGCAAAATAACACGTAAAACTTTGCAAGTTTTGGCTAAAACTCAGCAGTTTTCTTTCATTTGTAGCTCTAAAAAGAACTGAAAGGAAGTTATTATTTTAATCGGAACGATGTTTTATTTCACTCAACCGATGCGCATATTGCATGAACAGGAAGTTATATAGCTGTGACCCTTCTTTATAGTGATCAGTTTTATAGTATATATGTAGGAATGAAATAGAACAACTTTATTTACATTTAACACTGACGTAAGCTAACGTTACTCTAGGTTACCTCACGTCAGGGTCAGGTGAGGGTTATGTCAGGTTATTCACTAAAAGCATTCTCTTGCCCCTGCATAAGCTCAGAGGAGCTCATATCTTGAATACCACTGAAATAAAAATACTGACAAAACTGAATGCTTGAACCCTATAGGAGACTCCAGAATATAGAATGCTCTATTATAATAGGAAACTGACTAAATGCTCGGTTCCTAGATAACTCCAGCGCTGGACTGTTCTAGGAGCTTACCAAATAATTCAGTGTTTTACATGGAGTAGAAAATAATTCATATTGCCATTATATCTCATAACTACCGTGCTTCTACAGATAACATTAAATGATTACTTAATGCATATTTGTCCTACCTTCATGACTGTAAAATGTCTAGCATAATATAATACTGCTGCTATCCCTGTACCCACCTCGTTACAATAGGCTGTGGGGGGAGGGGCATGTCAGAAGCCTTCTCTCTGAAGAGTTCGCATCTACTTGAGGCCTTCAGGAATATTTTTTTAACGCTTGATATTAGTTTGTCAGCGTCCTGAAAGCGCGTCCGTACCTTTTCTGCAACTCTGCGCAAGCTGCAGGTGTGCGAGGCAAGTAAGGAGCAGCATATTGGGGTACAGAATTTTTAAAGAAGCAGCGATTTTCTGAATTTGTGCTGCTGCGTCTGTCACCAGCAACAATATGTTGTTATACTTAATGGATGCTGGTCAAAGAAGCGATAAAGATGACGCAATGAACTACGTTATTGTTTTACAATCAGTGCATTCTAATTAAGCGGAATTGAACAGAAACGTGTCTGACTCTTTGTTTAATTCAGTGTGCCTATTATTGCTGTCGAAATCTGCCCTCTCGTCGTATCAGTACACCCGTCCTCTGCCAGCACTTGTGTAACTGGTAATGTCGTGACCAGAATGACAGCGACTAGCACAATCCTTACGTTTTCTTTCATAGGAAATTTAAATAAAGTTTAAGTATGACACACCTAATTATATATTAATTATTCAGCGTATCATAATAAATAAATAATTTAATGTTTAATGGTACAAATACGTACTACTTTGTGCTTGTTTTATAGTTATTTATTGCGTAGTGACTACTTTTTGGTTTTGTGTCAGGTCAAAATACCATTTATAGTAGAGTAGCAGATTTTGCTATAGATGCAAATTTTTATTTGTATTGATAGCCGTAATAGCAATAATCGAATAAATGCTAAAGATCCAGGCTCTACTGATAACTATGTAACTGCTTAGGGAGCAAGCCCATGTCTAGCAATGACTTGCAAAGAGCATTAGGAATACAAACATATATACGCACATGTCTATAATACATTATTGTAAAATATATGGAGATCAAGGTTCTGTATAACCGACATTTTTTATTTTATATCCTCTTTTACCTATAATTTGAAGGAAGAGTAGGTGCATTCTTCGGTTTTATTGCTAAATTTCACTAAAGGGAGTAGTTTGCTACGTTTGCTTTCAGGTAAAATTCAAAGAAAGGTTGAAGAACGGCATACTTATAGGTATCTTAATTATTTAGTCATAGCCAAGCAAATTATTTATTAATAATTTCAAATATTATTGCAATAGAGTTAGGACTTAGCGTAGATTTTATGGTCATTTATACAATAATGACTAGCTTTTTTCAGTCAAAATAGAGCTTATAGCAAAATACTATTTTGCAATAAATGCAATTTTTTTGCAGTCGTTATAGCAATAATAGCACAAATGATAAAAATCCGGGCTCCAGTTATAATACAGTCAACTATGCCAAAGGCATACAGTCAATAGCAAAAGCTATGAAAAGAAAAGGAAAAGAAAATGAGTAAAATAGGAATCCCGGTTTGCCTAACAATAATCGCTTATGAATAAAATTGGTCGAGTGTGCTTTTTAGTTAACGCCATGCATTTACTGCATTGACATAGGGTATCCCGGAATTCTTTTAACAGTTTTTTTTGCGGTTCTTTACACTGAATTAAGCATATGTCACTCTATAGAAGCATGCCCATAAAAGTGTCGTTTAAAAGTCATGAAAAGTAAAAATTTAAGCATCGCGACCAACTGCACAAGCTGGTAAATAAATATTCAAAAGCAAAATATTTTCATGTATACGCGTGGAGGTGTTGGCAGAGGGATTGCCAAACCTATGCGAAGTTAACAGGAGATTCAATTATCCTCGAATAGTCTACAATAATCCTAACGATAAGTTCTTCCTCGGAAAGAACTGGCGTAACTCATTAGGTGTCCCTAAAGTTAGAAAGCAAGAGGCGCTATGCCATGAGACCGTGGTGAGATATCTCTCTCTCTACATTCTAGCTGTTCTGTTAGCATCACAGTTCGTCACATCGTAAATTAAGTACACATCTGTGAGTTTACTATTCAATTATTCAATAGTTGGTCCAATGTAGTCTGCACGTAGACCAACTGCTCTGTGTAAACAGGGGCCCGAAGTACAAAGGTGGATAATAAATGACTACCATGAAATTGCAATGATTTTTACCGTTGAATGTGTAAGAGAAAGATACACCGTATGATGAGTAGAGACTTCGTACGATAGAGACAACAAGGACATATATGAGGAACAGAGTCATAAAAATTGAGCTACAGACTAGAAATATACGTAATTAAAAACTATATCCGAGATTTGAGATAAAAAATGCACAGAAAAAACAACAGATGAAAAAATTAATCATTTCATTGTTGGTGATATGGATGCTATAATACATGACATGAATATCAATTTCCTAAAGAATTAGCAATAAAAAGTACAAGGAAATTGAATTTTCCTCATCACTAATCAAATAAAAGACTCATTTTATTGACTAGTCTAAGCTTGCTTCTCCACAGCAAAGGCGTCCAACAGAGGGAAGAACAAAGGACGTAGCTACAGTATGTCCAGTGCATCGTGGGACCCATGCACGAAGGTGTTCCCACACAGTAACAATAGCAAGTCGTGGAAGAAAAAGAGGAACAGAAGAAATTAACTTCATTAGAAGTACGAAAGTGCAAAGAAGCAAAGTGAGCGCTAAGGAGGACCAGCAAAAGCCCTAGCTAAGACAACCAATAAGTTTCCACTTGGAGCGCTGCTAGCCTAATCATAGTAAAGGCGAACATACATATTATGATAAACTGAAAACTCTATGTACTGAAGGTATTAAAAGATGCTGGGTTCGCTAATTTTGCCATAATATTACTCTTTGAGTTTATAAGTCTTCTGATTTGCACTAATCTCTATGAATCTCTATGCGTAGCTGATAAGTGATACTCCAAGTGGGATGAAGGGCAGCAGATGAAAAAACGGTGAGTTAGTTAAAGTTCATTAGGAAATTAAACTGAGGTAATTATCCTATATTAAATAGGAAGTGGACTAATAATAACATTTAACGCTTCAGGAATATTTTTCATGATCGGAAACCCAATAGAACCTCACAGCTATGAATAAAATAGGTTATTTCTGTATTTAAATTACAGGGGAGCATATGTGTTGTCGGGGGAAAGTCCAAAACGCGAGTGAATGAAGCTACTTGGAGGGGCCGGATGTGGGCGCCTGTAGAGTCAGCGGATGTGGGACTAATTGTGGACATTGTGAAACGCTACAGCCGAGGTCATAATGATAAGGCTGGGTCTTGTTCAATGGATGTAGAGGACTCTCATATTGTAAGCTTGATTAGGTTAGAAAAGCCTATGATGGAGGAGTCATTTTGCTGAAGGGATAGTTGTTTTGCTTGGCATGCAGGCGGATAGCTGAATGTGAGGTTTTTGCGTGTGGTAAACCGGTTAGACTAGAGACACCGATATGCTGGTCAATACGGGCCTTGAAATGTTGCCTAGTGCTCTCGATGTATGAGGCATTGCAACCTCTGAGTATGAAACGATAGATAATACTTGAAAACAGTGGTGTGGGGGTGTGTGTTTAAATTTAAAATAGGACCCAATGGTAAGTGTGTTTCTGTATAAAAATTTCCTATTTATATGTGAACAAGTTTCAGAGAGGACTGTTTTTAAAGTGTTTACCGTACTAACAGAGGTATGTTGTAGTACGGAATTGAGTGAAAGAAGTCAGATTTACGGACAAAAAGTGTACTAATGCCGGGACTGAACAGTTGATCTAGCGACAATTCGCAGTAGTGGTCCAGAAAATGGTGCGGATATCCGTTATTTTTCAAAAATGTTCTGAGAAAGTCAACTGTATTTGAGAACGCAAGTATATACTTGCTTCAAGTAATACCAAGTGTGATAGGTAAGATAATACGCGCTAAGTAACAGAATGTGCATTAGTTCCGTCAGATGAGATACATTAAATGACTTGTTTTGCTATAGAATAGTACGTGTGTTAGGGTAGATAAAGTGTGTTGGAGTAGACAAAGTTTGCCGGATTAAACGAGATGCGTTTCTGTAGACGACGTTAGTTTAGGGTATAAGGGATGTGTTATATACGAGGTGCGAGCGTTTTGGTAAGTAAGGTGTGTTGAGATAGGCGGAGTGTGTCGGAGTATATGGGATGTGTTGTAGTAGAGGAGCACCAGAGCAAGAGACGTATCTTAGAGTAGATAAGATTCATTAAGCCGGAGGCCCACGTTCGACATTCATTGACATTATCAGCCGCGACCGCGACAATAGAGTGACGTATGCGAGCGAACTGCAAAAAAAATGCGAAATCATCGTGAATTCTAACTCGGTCAGAACGGTATATGGAGAAAACAGCCGAAAGCTTACCACTGCCGGTTGCCATAGTGTAAAAATTGTAGCATTTTGCAATTGTCTTTATTTTTTGCGACAGTTTAAATATATGCAAAATGTATCCGTCACTGCGGCTTGATAACCTTATTAACCGAGCTAACCCTATGCTGATAACACCGACGAAAGTCGTACTTGGCCGCTCGACTTCAAGGTGGGTGATGCATCTCAAAAGTAGTAGCTCAAAGAAGCTGCGTTGGGCTTAAATTAAGATGGTGTATAATAGCGTTGCGTAGGTTCATTGCACTTAAAAAAGAGAAGACAATAGATAGTCCCGGAATTTCCACGGGTCCCCCTAGTAGGTAAATAATTATATTAATATCGCTTTGTATTAATGTAATGTCTCCCTCCAGTGTGGAGAAAAGATAAGCGGGTATTCCAATGCTGAAAATGCAAGCGTACGGTAGAGGTTAATATAACGAACAACGAGAAGAACTCATACTCCAGGTGATGTACAAAAGCTATCAATTTCCAAGTAGATAGGCAGATATTACATTGACACTTGAAGCAATGAAATCAGAAGCAACATGTTAAAAACTATCCTTCTTATAATGCTACACAGGTGTCTTTCATCCGGGCCTATCTCTCTCTCTCTCTCTGCGAATACTGTTTCACTCTCTTCATCTAAATATAACTAACTTTACATTTTACATTGGCGGTCATCGTAAATATAACCCCATCCCTCTCGCTAGTGCTCAAACCGATGTTTTTTTTTTATTTTTGACGATATTAAGAAAGCGAAGTTCAGGCAATATCAAGAGACACCTCGTAGTGTCTGCTGTGTGTTTATTGCAGCAATGAAACTTTTTGCAGTTTTACTACCTTAACACTCTGGTCACGGTTTCAGCGTGCTGGTCCCGACTATGTATACCGACAACAGGGTCAACGAAACTCCAACTGATTCGGTATTCGTTCCATAAAACTCGAGGCGCGGTCTGCTGTATTGATCTCGTTGCCTCGATGCGCTAAAAATACTGACGTGTTTTAAAATTCCAGTATAAAAGTATATTATATTATATCACAACAGAAAAATTTATATTTCGCTCGTCAGTTGTATTTGCAGCTAGCGCTGACAAATACTGAATATATTTTTCTTCAGTTTTAAGTATTTTGGAAACAGTGTCATGCATGTAAAGCTGTCAAGATGGAGATGTTGATGATAGGCCTGAAATAGGCTTGCTCCTAAGAGAAAAGCTAGCAGTGTGCAAGCGGTGCACGAACGCTGCTATGCACTCAGTAAATGCGAACTTCAAGCTTTATGTATATGTATTAAAAATATGCATTTCATAATTATTTCAAGCTTAATAACGCTTTAATTGAGAAAAATCGTAATCTGATTGTGTCGTGTATCATAACGCAACAGATCAGCGGCTGAAGTTCGGCAATTTCATTCTTATACCCACTCGGTTGGGAACGGCCAAGTGCGCTGGTTTAATATAGCCTTTCGAAATAGACCTACACTATTTCACATTTAATACTTCATAGAAATGAAATACGCTTTGCCTATAGATGATCATTATCATATAGCAATTCCATGCTATCCTAATAAACTATAATAAATATATCAAGACTCAGATGAAGCATGTGAAATACATAAATAGGTAACCAAGATGACTCCTAATTTTGATTAGCTTCTGAATTTCTTTTTCTAGATTTTAATACTCTGAATTTGCTTCCACAGAGCATCCGTGTAGGAGCAGAAAAGACGCCCAATTCATTCAAAGTCCGGTGGGATTGTGGGCTATATAATATATATATATATATATATATGAGTGGGCGCAACAATTCGGACATTACATATATGCGTACGTATGCGCGTATATATATATATTGTATAGTATATCGGGGCAGCAGGTCATTATCTATACACATTTCATTAAAAGAAGGCGTAAAGCACTCTAAGCTCCGAAGTCATCGTCGTTTTAATGAAAGAAACAAGGTTTCAAAAGTCTTCTGGGTTTTATGTTTAATATAGGTACCCCACGCTTTCAAACTGCTACACGTAGCCCTTCTCCAGGGGAAGCTTGGGGTGTATTAAACTTAAAACCCAGAAGACTTTTGAAAACTCCCTTAGCATGAATATACCTGGGTGTCAACGTATATTTCAAAAAGTTCATATATATATATGACTTTTTCGTAATGTCCTTGAAATTATCATGTAATGTTTCTAAATATTGTTGAGAATGTGTTGCTTACGCTCGATTTGGTTTATATATGATATGTGGATTTTTTTCCTTCTCACGGTTGCAACAGCATCGCTGGTGAACACTCATCCGCACCTACCAAGAACCACCCCGCAACTGTAGAAACCCACCGGAGAAGACGATAGACACGTTGAGGGAGAAGCTGATGCATCCGTTGCGGAATTCTCTAGACTTCCTGATGAAGTCTCTAGTGATGACTTCACTGATGAAGAATCACCCGCTGATGAGGGAGAGTCTACACGTAATGGGGAGGAAACTCGCTCTACGTGACCTTTTTCTATGGAGTAAGTATTTGTTGCTTTGTTGAAATATTTGAAATTTATTTAGTTTTGGATAATACTTTAAGATTTATAGAGTAGTAATATATATACATGAAATATATACTTAGGTTAGGTATTATTTCTTTGTTCGCAGGCGTTTTATATGAGATTTAATGTATTGAACATGAGTGAAATATATACTTTGGATTGAATTGAATCTTGTACTTGATATTAACGATTTTTTCT
>LQNS02277221.1:10436410-10446882 GCA_001587735.2 Parhyale hawaiensis | reverse complement strand
TAATATGATGTATTGCATTCTTGCCCCATAAGTGTGTACACTTTGAGTTGGGCACGTTCTTGCTTTTGTTCTAAAATTTGATGTTTTTATGTATGCTGTAACTTGAGAACAATAAAGTGTTAAAGTGTTTGTAATATTAAAATAGAGTTCCATGGCCTTTTAATTATATTATTTTATTATTATTTAACAGCATTAAGATATTACACGCCAGACTATGGCAGACCCTAGAAAGACAGAGGGTGCATCTATCGCTTTATGGTTCCGCTAAGGCTTCAGCGAAGGGATCCTGGGACAAGTTACCCACTCAGGCGTAACCTGTCCTTCGAGAAAAACGTGGCAAGAGAGGCTCAGGCAGAAACAAAGTTATTTGCCAGTTTTGTCTCGGACCGTATTAGCAAAAGCAGATTGGACGCCGCTTTAGACAGCAAACAACGGATGCTCAGATTCAAGATATGTACTCTATTCTATAGATTACAGAAGGTTGCCCAAATACAGATGTAAACTTCATGCGATACTAGTTAATGTTACACATTCAACATTTATCTCTCGTATACAGTGTACAACATTAGAAAATAAACATAAGTGTGAAATACATATTCAAGCGGTGACTCAACCAGATTACAGGTTTGTGCGGTATATTTTGTTTGGTAGTCATTACATTGTTTTAATATTATATTTAATATTTTCTATTGTTGAAGAAGTATATTTCACGTGTTAGTCTAAAACGTCAGTTTAATATTTGGAATGACGTTTAATTAAGATTGTGTTGAACATTAAATCAATGTCAGGAGATTATACTGATGAAAAACATTACTATAATAATATCATAGTAGAAGATTTAAATACTACAAAAATATTACGTTGTTATCTCAAAATTACATGATAATAACATACCAGAAATAATGTACCTATAACACGAAAAAAACATTCAAAGTTTCTAATAATTTTAGTATAACATATGATTGCTACCTGGATAAGGCGTTCAAATTTTTGAAACCGTAGCTTTTAATTTGAACTCTGAGCTCTCAATTTGTTTACATTGAAAATTTAATGTTTCGAGCATATGAGACCAAATTCTTTGCTTCAAGCATCTCTCATATTATCAGATGATAATAAAAGTAAGACAGATGAAGTTTAATACCCAATATTACAGAATATTTTGCTGATTTACTGTAGGCTAAGCCTGAATGATTTTTCTCACGTACGTACGTTTTCTTCAGTGAGCTTGTGAAAGAAATTTAGCATCTTATGATGGCAAGTTTCTTTCTTCGTAAATTGTCCAAGTCCCGCAATTTGTTCCATTTGTCAAAATCTATTTCTAACAAATTAATAGATTTATCTGCAATTAAAATGCATCTAGATTATAGTTCACACCAATCGACTGAAAAAAATTACACTTTTATATGCATTTTAACGCAAATTATCGAATATGGGAAATATCGAAGGCACTTTAACAAACTATATCCCAACTAACTGAACGACTCCGCGAGTCCCCGCGAGTGTACTGTGTGACTAATCGAACTTACACGATTTCTTTCGTAAAGTCTTTGTCTCGTTTATTTTTTCCTCAGAAAACTAAATGGTTTTGATATAACGCAAAAGCTGACAGTGGGCCGAAGCGTAATTAAATCTCAATTCGTCGACTGCCAGCTATCTAATACCTATCCAAATTTTCATGGTGATCCGTGAATAGAAACTCTTGGACGTGTCCATTACGACCACACTTGCAAGTCCAGGTGCAGTTAGTGCAGAAGAGCCCCCTCCTCTTGTCCAGTAAAATTAATGATTAGATTGTAGCGCAACTGCCGCAAAGGTGAGACAGCACAGAGCACGTCAGACAGAGTCCAGGGCGAGACCAATATAATCGGCAAAGTAATTTTATTGAGTTTAGTATTTTAACGTGAAAATGTTGGCCAACACGCGATGCAGCTCCAGGAGACGTGAGCACTTCAAGTGTTATCGATCGGCCAGCGAATTTGATTGACTTTGGGAAACTCAATTTTACTCCGTAAAAGAATTGTTTATCCTTCTGACAGTAAGCGGGTTGTATTCAACATCACTGAAAAAGTCGAACGAGTAGCGGTTCAGCACGTTTGCCGTGCAGTAGGTAGGTTCTATGCACACATAAGCGTGTTCATACAGCACGGGCTGAACGTGTTATAGAGCTTGGAGCACGTTTGCGAAAGCCATGAATTTTTTGAATGATACTGAGTCGCACGATTTAAAATAGAGAAGACAACGTTCCTGTCTGATTTTTCGGATGTGTCCAGCTTAACTCGACTTTGACGTGCTATTTGAAGACAACTTTTTCACTTTCATGCTGATGTCGTCCAGGTCATTACTGAATCATTCATTCGTACGAATAACCTTCACTTTTTGAAGTGCAAAAAAGGCAGAATGTTGAAGTCGCAATTCAAAGTTTCTTTGCCAAGCTTTACTCATTAGTGTCAGACGAAAGAATAAGTCAAGTAGGTAATCAATATGCAACACTATGTCGTAAGAGTGGAAGTATCTTTATTAGCTATACATGCGCTTACTTCGCGTTGTACCAGATGGCTGTTCCCTATAAACAGACATTTTATTCGAGATGTGAAAAGGGATATGCTATATGTTGACTTTTATTTTACAATAAATTACGTAACATTTACAAAATTCCGTAATTTATTCATCAGTCGGAGAAAAAATCCGGCTCGGTGCGGGACTCGAATCCTCGTCATAATGGATATAAAGTCAACATCTTTACCACTGCCCTGTCCAGTGCTTCTACGAGAGAGCTGTAGGGCAATTGAAGCAAACGTTGTTGGCTGCTGATGATATTTACCTCCGCCAAGAAGGTATGCTTTCGTCGAGTTTGTTTGTCTGGCTGTTTGTCAATCTGTCTGTTACGGATTTTACTGAAATTTACTGGGATTGTTATCTATGTTAGGAGGAACAGAAGTTCTGTCCATCTGTTTGTTAGTCAGTTTATTTTTTCTAAGCAACATAACTCAAAAAGTTATGGACAGATTATGAAATTTACTTGAGTTGTTAGGTATATTGCAAAGAGTTCGTGAATAAATTTTTACGATGATCTCTTTGTTAGTTCGGTTGTTTGTCTTTGTTTTTAATTTCATGCCTTTTCGCAAAATAACTCAAAAAGCTATGAATGGTTCTCCGTGAAATTTTTAAGAAAAACTAGTAATGGTGAAATGCATATATAACCAGAGCACACTGAGAGCGCATACCTCCGCCAAGCGAGGCAACGGTGTAGAGGCCAACTCGAATTGGCTTAGCAGAAGTTCCATGGAATTCTTATATGTGGTGGTCAGCGGCAGTTCGCAACAGCAGAACGGCAAATGGTTGTAGGGCAGCCAAAACTCAGTAAATTTCAAAATTTAATAATAAAAAAAGAGAATACTTAACTTAAGTATCAAGGGAAATGAGCATGGGATTATCCTAGTAAACTCTCGCCAAGGAGCCAGGACCAGGTAGCAGCTGCGAAGCCTGCAGCTGAAGTCGAGTAGGCTTGCGGACAGGTTGTTGCAGACAGCAGCGGCGCGGCTGATATTAAGCCGGAGCAGAAGTTTGCATGGGAGCAGAAGTTTAGAACTTTACGTGGGAGCAGCACTTCACGTGGGATAGAACTTCACGTGGGGCAGAACTTCACGTGGGGCAGAACTTCACGTGAGGTAGAACTTCACGCGGGGCAGAACTTCACGTGGGGCAGAACTTCACGTGGGGCAGAACTTCACGTGGAACAGAACTTCACGTGGGGCAGAACTTCACGTGGGGCAGAACTTCACGTGGGGCAGAACTTCACGTGGGGCAGACATTACGTGGGGCCGATATTACGTGGGAGCAGAAATCACATTGGAGCAGGACTCAAGAGTGGTGCCGTAACCCTACGAGCATCCATCCTGCAACACAGAACATCATTGTCACGTCTGTTAGCGGAGTTTATATTTATTTGAAAACTGAGGCAAGCAAGGAGCTACCTCAGGGAGCACAATTACAATTATATCTAGCTTCTAGTGGCTCACGTTTAGATGAAGTCAAACAATTAAAGTAGTTCATCAGTCCTTCCTGACACTGGTCATTGGTCATAAGCGTTGAGTTCTAGCCAAGAATTAATAAAGAGGCCGACGGCTGTGCGGCACAGTTTATGTAGTAAGAGCCACTGGCAACCTTAGCTAGTTGAAGTTAAATAGACCCTAATCTCGAGGAAATATTGACAACCACCTCACAATCAGCACCAGAACTAGTGATACACTTATAGTAGTTATTTCACATGAAATTAGCAGGAATTACGGAGCACCATGAAAAGTCAAACCCACCCACGGGAATAAATGCATTAGACACCACTAGAGAAACTTACTTGTCAGAAGGTGCAAGACCTACAACCCCTGTCTAACACCATACCACTGAGTGTAAACTATATGGAAGAAAGAAGAATTTAACATTATTTACAGCCTACGGAATATTCAATATAAGATTTCAAACGACAAGGCAAGGAGGAAGTCACATGAGTGGCCACCACCTCGCACGCGCACGACCGGCAGAAATGATCCGGGACTGCGTGGACACTTAGAGGTTGCGGCCTCTGACCAGCGTTGCAGAGTTAACGGGAATTCCTCTACAATGAGTAGCAAAAAATTCAAATTGGCTCTGAAACCATAATTTTCTTTGTATGAACTCCAAAATCAAAACTTTTGTGTCTTTTGACAGTAATAACAGCTTGTGCAAATTTCTTGAAGATAGGTTCATATCTTTTGAGTTATACTGCTAACAAACGTTATGACAGACATGAGTCAAACATACAAACCGATCTGCACCAAAATTTGATCATTCATGTCTTTTAAAATTACTAACAACCCCTATAAATTTCATAAAGATTCATTCATTAGTTTTGAATTATTGTGCTAACAAGCATAAAATTAAAAATAGTGACGAACGAACAAACAGATCATTGCCAAACTTTGGTCATTTACTCTTTGTTATATACCTAACAACTCATGTCAATTTAATCAAATCCGTTTTTAACTTTTTGAGTTAGAGCATTGAGAAAAATGAGGCAGGCAAGGAAACAAACGGATGTACGTATCTTCACAAAAAGTTAATCATCTGTTCCTCCTAACATATCTTACAATCCCTGTAAATTTAGTCCAAGTCGGTTCATAAGTTTTTGAGTTATCATGGTGAAAGGCAGACAAACACACAGACAAATACGACGAAAACATAACCTCATTGCCGGAGGTAATTAAATATTGGCGATGATCGGTTGGTCTGTTTCTGTGTATGACTAATGCTTGTCAGAATGTCAAAAGCTGAATTTTAAGGACAAAACTTATAAACTGAATGCAAACTTAGAACCATGGCAGCAGAATTGCTGTGTAATAGTTATTTAACTGAGCAATTTCGTTGAACTGACGAAGTTTATTTCAGAACCCATCTTTTTAAGTTGAACAAATTGTGAACGATATAAATACATTCCCATTAGACTACAACACTCACCAAATACGTGACTGTTGAACGTATATGTACAATTTTTGCTCAATCATTTACAAATACGATTATGCATCAATTACTTGAGCATTCTGAGCGCACATACCTCCGCCAAGCAAGGCACGGTAACGAAACATTTAATTTGGTTCTGAAACTCCAATTAATAATACCTTTGAAGGTAATTGTAACTTCTGTAATTTTGTTGAAGGTCGGTCCGTTCATAACTTTTTTAATTATGTTGCTAAGAAACATTCTGCCAAACATTGGTCAAACGCATGAACAGAGAAAGCGATCATCGCCAAAATTCAACTATTTATGTATTTCAACATTGCTAATTATCCCTGAAAATTTCATAGAGATCCATTCATAACAGGTTGAGTTATTTTGTGAACAATCATAAAATTAACACAGAAACAAACAAGCGAACTAACAAACAGATTATTGTAAAAATTTGTTTATTAACTTTTCTCAATATATCTCAACAACTCATGTACATTTCATAACAATCCGTCCACAACTTTTTGAGTCATGTTGCTCAGAAAAATAGGCAGACAAACAGATGGATAGATTTTCACCAAAAGTTAATCATCTGTTCCTCCTGACATACCTAACAATTTTAGTAACTTTCGTAAAAATCCGTGACATACAGATAGACAAACACACTCGACTAAAGCATACCTCCTTGGCGGAGGTAAATATCATCAGCAGCCAACAACATTTGCTTTAATAGGCCTACAGCTCTCTCTTAGAAGCACTGGACAGGGCAGTGGTAAAGATGTTGACTTTAGATCCGCTATGACGAGGATTCGAATCCCGCATCGAGCCTGCTTTTTTCCCCAACTGCTGGGCAAATTACGGAATTCCGTAAATCTTACGGAAATTTCCTGGCAGCAATAATACCAAGAAGTTTCGGTAAAATTTACGGAATATCATTTACAGTGTAGTTGGAGGGAATACTAACTCTGTATTCTGTGAATCGGAGTGTACATTGAGACAGTAAGCTGATTCATATTGCTTACGAATAGCTGTGTTGATTCTTGTAGTTGAGTTGGATGTTGAATGGCTTACGTTATTTACTTCCAAAAAACTAGTCTATACATGTTTCGATACCTAAATTTCAAAAAGCGTACTTGAAGATATTTTTAATTCATATTGAATTTTTAAGTTATATCACTCGGGAAATGGAGCAGGGACTAATTACAGTACATCGTAAACATTTTCACTTTTTTATTATCTCTTTTCTCCTGACCTCTATATCCTTCTAACATAATGGCAATAGCTCATAGAGTGCCGGGGCGTATGTTGCGGTGTCTCTTTGGGAATGGGCCTATTGGTTCGTCTACTGCCGCCTATCTAATCTAATCTAATCTATTACAGAGTTTTACCATGACAATCTCTATGACACGATAGGCAGTACTTTAGAAGACATTCGTATGCAACAAGTAAGCAGCACGGCTTTGATTATTACCTCCGCCAAGGGGGTTATGTTTTCGTCGAGTGTGTCTCTCTTCTATCCGTCTGTATGTTATTCTGTTACTAGAGGGCCCAGCAGTAAAAAATGACGGCAAAAATTTTGTTTTTGAGCTTTTCATTGTTCCGGTTCCCAGTATAGGTTTTGCTGTATTACAGGTCTCAGGCGTCTGCAGGCCTGACCTTCCATTAGTGAAACGCAAGCTGTATGATTTTTGCGATAGCAAAATATCCCCCTGCAAGATAAGGAGTGAATATCAGCTTGGAATTGATTAAGCGTTAGGTGGCACTAAGAAAAATATAGTTCTGTCAAAAGAATTCACTGGAAATGCTCAGGGCTCACCGTATTGTGGATACCAACTGATTGTTGAATCTCCAGTGTCGAACTTTGGCTATAATGTAAATTCAATATAAAAAGGCGTCTGCTCAGCGTGAAGATTTAACTACTACGATATCATTCAGCAATGAAAGCGGGGATCCAGAGGCTGAGGATCCAGCGCCCGGGATCCAGAGGCCAGGAATCCAGAGGCCAGGAATCCAGAGGCCGGAGATCCAGAGCTATATTTGTCACCGGTACCCTAAGCGCTGAAATTGTACGGTATCTCAACTTGTTTTTCAGTGCATGAATTTTCTCCTACTAAACTCTTAACTGCGTGACGGAAAGACGAACCAACATTGGAGAAAGGGAGGGAGCAAGCAAGCGACCAACAACTGTGTATTATTATATAGTGGATTCTGTCTGTCTGTTATCAAGATAACTTAAAAAGTTATCAACCGATGCTGACCAAATTTACAGGGATTCTTAGGTATTTTAGGAGAAACAGATGATTAACTTTTGATGAAGATCCGACCCTCGGTTTGTTTGTTTCTCTGCCTTATATGTTTCAATGCCAAAGCTGAAAATTTATTGGTGGATTTTTATGAAATTTACATGAGTTGTTAGGTATATTACGAAAAGTTAATGACCAGATTTTTATAATGATCCGTTCGATAATTCGTTTGCCACTGTTTTCAGTTTTATATTTGTTAGAACACTACCTCAAAAAATAATTAATGGATCTAAATGAAATTTATGAGATTTGTTAGTAATGCTAAAAGATATAAATGGTTCAGTTGTAGTGCAGATTGGTTTGTGATTGTATATTTGACTCATGTTTGTCATATTGTGTGTTAGCACAATAACTTAAAAAGTTGCGAACGGATCTTCAAGAAAATTGCTTAAACTGTTTTTACTATCAGTGGGCACAAATGATTAGATTTGGAGTTGACACAAAGAAAATCATGGATTCAGAGCCAATTTGACTTTTTCGTTACCGTTTCCTCGCTTGGTGGAGGCATGCGTGTCAGAGTGCTCTAGTTATCGTTATTATTAAATTACAGTACAAAGACTGGTGATGTGGGAACGGAGAAGCTCCATCAGGTTGACAAACCCCGCACGCAACCAGCTCAGCGAGTAACAAAATACATTTTTCAGTGTGAACTCAGAGGTAGCAGGTATTCTTAAACAGAACATATAACGTCATTATAATGCCTTGAAAAAAAGATCCTTGATCTCCAAAATAACTTCGCTTCTTCGTTGAGTAGACTGCATCAGCAACAAATTTTTTACTCCCTCGCAATCTACAGGTCATTGGCATCATAACGTCTCCAACATTTCGAAACTTGAGGTTTTAACTTCTATTCCAAGAGCCATCCGTAATTACATTTACACCAATATGCAAAACTTTCAACAGTGTATAATCGCATACTTGTTTATATTCACAAACTTTTGGGTAGATGAAAACGCCATGAGTTTTTTCATGTGATATATTGCACATTCCTAGTGTAAAATGGTATGAAACAATTGGTTATATAATTAATAATATGCATGAGTCATTTAATAATTTTTGACCTCTCGATCGGCCTCTCCTTGGGAACCCTCTGTGGGGGTCTTATATATTATATATATATATATATAGGTATATATATACATATATATCCCATTATCTCCAAAACTAAGGCATGAATCACAAAAAAGCAACGTAGGAACAAAATGCTTATTTTTCAAAAATACATATATTGTGCAAATTTCAGAACAATCTGTTAACAATAGATATTTGCGACCCTCTGCCCCCACCCCCTTGAAGCCTTTTTTGGAGAGTTCCAGTGCTACTATTCCCATAAAATTTTAGGACGCACTTTCTCACTACCTAAAGACTTTTCTTCGGCAATAAAGAAAAAATAAAATTTTTGACCAAAATCGTCAGTTGATCCCCTTAAGACACAACCTCATGTGCTGATTAAGATTGAAACTGCACCCATCGCGATTCATCATTTCCAGTTGTGCGCCGTAGATTTTTAAGACCCATGACCTAGACTGAGAACGACAAGAAACACATAATAGTTGTGATAGATTTGTTCGCTACTCAAGACCGCCGAGCTGAAACGGGGTCCACTGTCTGACAAGTACGTTTGACTTACTGGGATACCCAGTAACGCATATGTCGGATTTGGGTCGTGAATGCTTCTCAGCTGCTGTTAATCATTTCAGCAAGATCCATTCTATGTGTAAATTTGCGGTACTATTATATAGTCACTGGAGTAATGCAATAGTGGAGCGCAGTAATAGGAAAATAAACAACATGCTAAAACTGTTTACGTTAATTTCACTTCACACTCCTTATTGGATAACTTCTTATCCACGGTGGAAAATAGCATAAACAATTCGCTGAACGAAACGACCGGAGACATTCGCTGAATGAAACGACCGGTGACACTCCAAATTTTATAGTCGTTGGGAGAGACACCTGTCCAAACTTTGAAGACGCACATTTTGACATCCTGTACAGCTTTGACACTGATAGAGACATAGTCACAGCACGCGCCAGACAAGCAGCGTTTATTCACAAAAGCACCCGTAACACAATCGTGAACAACACCTTAAAGCGTAACGCACACCGTAACCTTTCACGCAGGGATAAAGATACTGCCATAGGCGATCGTGTTCTATTACGAAATTATACCAAGAAACACAAGCTTGACCTTACCTGGTTAGGCCCAGGTGAGATCATTCACTTGAAATGGAACCGTGCTGTAGTCAGACTGCATGGTAAAGACATCAAAACCAACATGATGCACATATTACCACTGAAGAAAGCGAAACAGTAACTCGGTTCCTCAACCATCAAATTGTTACGAAAGGGTTGTGCATATATGTACAAGTATATATATATATATATATATATATATATATATATATATATATATATATATATGGGTGGACATGCGATATTAAGAAAATTAAAAAAATCAATATTAAGGGGGTCGTCCCGAAATTTTGGAATTTTCTTTATTAGTGGTCCGATCTTCCTGAAATTTGCACATAATATGTAAAATTGAAAACAAAACACTTTTTATTCAGGTAACTTTTTCCGTTTAGGCCTTAGTTTTTTATATATTTATATAAATAATATATATATGTATATATTTTAAAAGAATAGAACTGCCTCAGTTTTTATGCTAGAATAAAAACAAAGACAGTT
>LQNS02277221.1:10346193-10362313 GCA_001587735.2 Parhyale hawaiensis | reverse complement strand
AAAAGTGAATGTTTAGCAAAGTACTGCAGCCAAAGACAAGCTCGGAAAAAATACAAAATTTTGAAAAAAATTAATTTTTCATCTATTTTGAAGACTACAAAAAAATGTCCCCAACGATCCTGCTCTGATGAACATGGACACACACACGCACAAACACGCACACACACGCACACACGCGCACACACGCACGCACCATGCTCAGACGTTCTCATTGCCTCCGCGAGGTTGTTTACAAATAAGGAATGATTCCAATCCAGGGCGGGAGTTGTATGCGCAGCTACTATCAGTGTGCCTGTGCCTTATTTTCCGTCTCCGTGTTCGCTGAGGTGACGATTTCAGTGAACGGGGGAGAACAACGTACTTATTGACCTTGCATCATTACTACCATTACCATTGATGACCATCCATTACCATTACCATGTTTGTGCACTTATTCATGAGGTCATTTCTGATGTTACCGTATCGATGAACTTATTCATGAGGTCATATATGATGTTATAATGTCGGTGTAAATTCCATGCTCATTACATTTCACGAAATAGTATGTAAACATTCTGTAGAGGAACTATATGCCATACTGAGACATAAAATATGCGGGCAGGTCTGGTGGTCACCTGTTCATCGCCTGCCAAAGCCTGTTATGTTCGACTGCTTCCGTCAATTCGTCATCTGACGACCAGCAACCCTGCACCTTGCAGAAGCTGGTACAATCTAACTGTGGTGGTGCTTTTGTGGTAATAGTAGAATAAATAGGGACGGTAAGAGTGAGTGGATTGAACTAACAACTGAAACAACTGCACCAAGGAAGTGTCTCGAATTTAGAGCCCCTACGGAAATTGATCTGTGCTACCCGTTATCCATACCATAGCGTGATCATTGTGTTTATATTCTACATTTTTCATCACTATTTTTCACTGTTGTAACTTGCATGTATTCTTTGTAGACCTTTTTTGGAATCAAGGTATCTCAGTGCTCAATCACAGCACTTATGGGTTCCACAGTTTCGGTGATTGATGTTGATACGCTTGTAGTAGCTCTCGATCAGATCCATAGTACGCAACCGCAGCTAACTGCCGAATACCTATGCAAGCACGCACCTCAGAACACCGATCTAGTTCCCGATCGTTGTGCTGACGTGCTGATCATCATATTTGCAATGCTAGTGCTTGCTTTAATGATCATTACTTGGTACCAGGATAAGGAGCTCAATTCGCTTCTACATAAATTCCGCTGTGTTTCATCTTTGTTGAAACGCCTTCTCCTAACAGGACAAATTCGGAACCTTACTGCTGCTAGTGCAATAGCTAATGCAGCCAGTGATTCACTGTAACGTTCATAAGAACACCTTGAAGCACCAGCACCTTTTCAAAGTTGTTTTTGAAATAAAAAGGAAGGTAGACTCCCTCGAAGCTTACCATTTCTACTTTACACTAACCATCATGATAACAGTACCAGCCGCACTGCTGTTCCTGTTTGGTTTCTGTTGCTTTCAAAATATAAGGGAAAACCGTCGTCTCCGACTCGAAAGCAACGCACGAGTCAACTCCTTAGAGCTGAACAATGTCTCGTACTACAGAGCTAATGAAGCAGCTGACTCGGACTTGCAAATCCCACACAGTGTATTAGCTTTCACTCCCTAACCCCTCTGTTGTGACACGCAAGGGAGACAGAAACTTAACTGTGCTTGAGGCCTTAGTATTAAGTTTTGTGTTGCTAAAGCTAAACTGCAGGGTGCTTTCATCACTCTGGCGACCTTGGTTGGATTCAACCACTCGTAGAGAAGTAACAGCGCAGTTAGGAAAGGATACTGCGCTGACGGATGAGGCCAGCTCAGGTGCTGAAGTTCACATTGTTGCTAATCAACATCTACAGGTATTCACGTTACCAGCCAACTATCCTCTTTTAGTGTATTGTGATCAACTTACCTTGAAGAGGAGGGTGAAAAAAATTACAGACAAGAATATACAGCTGAAGCTGCAAGTCAAACAAAGCGCTGAAAACCCAGAAAACTTACGAGAAGTACTGAAAAATCGAAAAACACGAAAACGCCATACCGCTCGTTATGATTACCATTACCACTACACCAAGAAACAACGCTTGGGTCAGGTCAAGCAAACCCTGTAGGTACCCAGTGCACTTTCAGAACTCTGTTGCATTTGTAATGGTTGAAAGCAAAGCTGCCATGCCTTTTCTGTGATGCTAGACGATCAATTGTTAGGTATGACTGCCACCAACATTCGTGATGTAATCATGTACGTTGTATTGCTGAACTTAGTCGATTGTAACTACTAAACTGCCACGTTGTTCAATATCGATTAGTTCTGTACTATGTTATCTCACATGAATATTTCTTAACATTTTTGCTAACGTGTAAACACTTACATTCCCACAGAAATTATTTTGTGTATTGCTATATGCTAATGCCTATTGCCAGTGTGCTCTAGCACATAGATTTCAAATTATGCTGTTGTAATGTTGGATAGCAATCTGTGTTTTGTCGAGCTGAATTGATTCGAATTGCTTAATTGCTGTCTAGTCGTAGAGTACGTAACCGCTTTTCATTCAAACTGTTGATCATTCCAATTCGATGGTGTTTTGTATAAATGTTGTGCTCAGCAAAGGAAAAACATACTTGTTTGGTTCGCAAAGGCTTTATTGAATGAATATCATTAATTGCTGTAAATTAAATTCTGGATTTAGCGGTAAACTGCCGCTTGCACCCTTTATGATCAAGATACCATTGTTTGAAAAATTAACACTTTTCCTGCGATGTGAACCACCCGTGGGTCACGCCAGACTTCCTGTTACTGCGATGTGACCCACCGGTGAGTCACTGAATAAAAAATATGTTTCTTTTCAGAATTGAATATTCGTGCTTTACACTTCACCAATGTTATTTTAATGTTACAATTACATTAGAATAAGGAAAAATTATACAAATTATGAGAAAAAATCCAACTTACTAATATGCAGGGGATACAAAATTGCTTGAGCTGAACAGATGAAACAAGAACATTTTCCTGATGGTAGCATAAAAAATGAGGCATTGTGGGTTGTACTTTGCATTGAAACATAGTTCTTTCTCAGAATTTACGATAGGTTGAAACCTTTTTGGCCTTGATTCTGGCCACTTAAGGACTATCAAGAAAATTGTATCTTCTGAATGTATACCTACCGTATCAGAAAATTGGATTTTTCTCATTATCTGTATAATTTTTATTTTTTCTCTAGTATTTCTAACAATAAAATAACATTGGTGAAGTGAAGAGCAAAAATATTCCATTTTGGATAGATACATCATTTTCTATGCACATGCCGTCTAGCTGAATTTACAACACTCTTTCACGTAACATCTAGAGACTGTCCATTTTCATTAGCATTTTCTACCAATCATTCGTCACTGTCAGCATGGCTAGGAACGTCATCATCAGAAGCACGAGCTTCATTGCCTTCAAGAGATGTACTTTAATAAATTTTTGAGCCTGAATATTCAGAACTGAAATAATTTTCAGCAGACAATGATATTCTGTCATCTGTAGGCTATAAATCTTCTCGCAAAGTACATTTTTTTACTTCCTCACTGAATCGTGAAGCTTCCAGAACGGCATCTGATGAAGTAAGATAACAAGAGGCAGTATTATAACATGATTGTAGGACTATCAATGGCTATTTTCATACATAACACGTCAAATGATCTTAGTGGGGCGTGACCCACGGGTGGGTCACATTGTACTACGAGACAAAATCCTATGCTGACTAAGATGTGACTCAATGGTGGGTCACCGTTATACTTAGCTCAGACAACTCAAGACTGTCAGAGACATACACCAGCAACTTCCCTCTTTGTTGTCCCACGTAGAACTGAAGTTATATTGGTTCCAAGATCGTCGCAATACGGGGTTGCCAGCCTTCGCGGCCGTCGCAGGAAACGTGTTGAGATCTAACTTAGATTCGTTACGAACCCTTACACCTGAAAACTTGGGCCTTCACTCAAATTTTGTCTAAGGGGGACAGATGTGCTAGTGTGAGGTTACCTGCACTGTGCCACTCCCTCACGTAAACCTATATATGGGAACCACACCTGTAAGCGGCAGCTCACATCGCGCTTGACCACGCTCATATAGGTCTAGTGTCTCAACGTTGCATTGTACACGCAACCTTATATTGTACTACAGCTCATGTTTCAATAGTGAATTAACGAAGTATAGCTGATTGTCTACTTATCCTGCACACCACTTAGTCATCTGGCACAGAACTCAATCCTCCGCCGAAGAAGATTCCCACCCCAGCTATAGTGCTTATAGGGGCTGTAAGACTGAGTACCTCTGATAGCTGCGAGTTATGGGAGAACCCAAATTCAGGGTTCACAGTGCCAATAGGGGAGCCAACTGACACAGTCATCAAGTCCTGGACATCAGTCATGACGAGGTCGAGACAAGTACCAGCAGTATGCGTGGACCCACTAACTAGCTGCGCACAACTAGATAAAGTACAAAAGTCCAGCGCAGCCTCACTATGACCATCAGTCGGTGATACAGATCCACCGGGGCCATCGCCGTCAGCAAACAGTCATAAAGAGAATCATCAGTTGTGGGACACTGATATGGGGAGAATAAATAGAGAATATTCAGACGGCCAGATTCCCTCACAACCATGATCTTATGACAGGCACAATCATGCACCGACTGCTGGTACGCATAGAAATCCCTCGATACATAGACGGCCATGCCACGGAATCCATGCCCCGATCCTAATGGCCTGCAAAAAGGGACTGAAAACCCGCCAAAATAAGCTCTGCGTCGTGCCTCCGACTCGTAACCAATGTCTCCGAAAAGCACACGACATCTACACCACGGGACACAGAGCCAAGCTCCGCGAGCCGCGAGGTTCGCATGCAATCCTCTGATATTGCGATAAAGGACACGACACTCCCGGGCCCGACCCGGTCCTGGGTTACTCTCCACATCACCACAAAGTAAGAGAGAAACGAAGATAGAAACAGAAATGTACAGAAATATACAGACATATAAAAAATGGAAGAAAGAAATCCCATATACAGATGATTGGCATTAGCAGAACAACGGTTCACTCTGCAGAGCTGGGTACCGAGCAGAGCTAATATAACCCTCAGGTTCATCAGGTTATGGGGTACGACAGTCACTGTGGACATGTGGTTGCCTCCACCAACCTCCCCATGGTCCTGCCGCTCACAGCACAGGGTTAGCACAGAAGAGAAAAAAATAGAAAGTGGAAGAAAGGAGAAGCAATAGCAAAGAAAGGAGGAAAAAAAGAGTCTCGATTGTGCCATCGAGAGGTATGGAGAGGAGCTGATTGTAGAATGCCGGACACACGGCTATGGCAACAGCCAGGTGGTCTCTCTGGTTGCCGTTAGCTCTATGGAGCTCATTCGCCTTTTATACGCATTTCCTCGCATGCGGGTTCCCACAACCCACCTTCTCAGGCTCATACGCCTGCCAAGCAGCAGCCGGTTGCCAATGAGAAGCGATTCAACTTTAGTCGTTTGGAATCGATCCTGCGTTGATTGCCTCTTACGCCACGTGCAGGACGGGAGTGAAATCCTAAAGCTCCGACTCCAGGGCTCCTGGGATATTTACTCGGTTAATCTTTATCAACAATCTATGAATTTTTTATAAGTTTGAAAAGATCGGTATGCGAATCGTAGTAGCTAAACTCATATATAGTATATCAGTTGAAATCTTATCTTATTTAAAATGACAATTCCTCATCCTTTGTACGGTCTGTATAATTGAATCGATTTTTTTGCCTAAATTTGATTATAGAGATAGATCAGTTTTACAAAAATTGGAGGGAACGGTTAGTGCTTGCTATTCTTGGTGAATATCTTATTACAAATTTCTTTGATTTTCCTTGGCGCATAGTAGATGGGTTTTAGTATTTTTGGCAGCGTTTTCAAATTCTACGAAATATTTATAATAATTCGGTTTGAATACGGAAGGCAGAATTCCAGACCGAGTGACATTTAAAACTTGAGGGATGGTTGAAGGATTATTTTTGAATAGCTGAAAATGAGGTCCGGGCTTTAAAACATTTAATTTTCTACTGTAAATTTTTTTAGTTCTAGCAATAAATTTCCCATTGATTCACTGTACGAAATGAACTATGCTGAGATTTTAAAGACACGAAAACAAATTTTTGATCTAAGATAAATAATGGCGACATGAATTTTCATAGTCAGATATGCTTCTATGTAGGGTTTGAATTTCTAGATCCAAGAGTTTCGACTGCCGTGATTTTTACAGTTCGCTGCTCTAAAGTGACTGTTGCTGAAAGCGGAAACTAAGAGATATTGGGATGACTTGACAAACTTTGCCGCACTTCAGGAACTATAGGTCTAATTTTAATTTGGAGCGTTTTGAAGAGTATTTTTCTACATATATGAAAGTTGAAACGTTGTTTATTCGGTTTTTGTGGAAAATAGTAGTAGCTATTGGTTGGTTAGTAAAAATGCAATTTTCATACGGAACAGGTATATTTAGTCCATGATGAGCATAATGAAGTAAGCAAAGCGTGGACTTTTCTAGATTATAACCGATAATACTACAAAATTGCGGACTATAGTCTTTTATTATTGAATTGGGGTTTTTTCTTTAAAATGAACAAAGACGCCCACTAAATTCGCATTTTAAGTTTTCTCCTGACAACATCTCTGAAATAGAATAGTTACCATAGACATAAGGGAGCGAATTTCTGACACCTTAATTATTCTTTGGCATTTTAATTTTCTGATGGCAGGGAAAGTTTCACGAGACGTAAATTGTACAATTTAGGCGACCTATTTGGTTGATTTTAGAGGAAAACGGTTTCTAAATTGATTTTGTAACTCGTTCGTAGTAATTTTTAAGGAAACTTATGAAGTCACTTTCACGTCAGTACCAACTTAAAATTAAGAGTCAGCTGATCTCATGAGCATCTCTCATAATAGTGCTAACAATAACGTACGCAGTGTTTCCATGAGCGATAGTTGATGCACGAATTAGTGCCTAGAGAAGTCGTAGGCAACAGGCACCAAAACGAATACAATCACAGTAACGTGTTCAAAGATGATCTACATTTGAAAAATCTGAGTGCTTTACGAATACAAAATTGTAATATATAGTTTATATGTACGAAGATTTAAATTTCTGCATTTCTCAAATGTTATCATCATACATTTGTTGTCAACATTTTACATTTTATTAATTTAGTGATTTTGTCGAAAACCTCTGTACGTACCACCCATTTCAGACAAGAAGGGTGTCAGTTAGCACTTACTATATATGATTATCAGTAAGAAGCACTTGCTATATTATGATGATGGAGTGCAGAATAATATTATACATAGATCTGTAATATTAAACATAGATCAATAAAGTGTCGAGTTCGAAAATTATCTCGCTATATGTGCATACAAGAAAATATAATAATAGATTAATAGCCCAACTCACCTGTATGCTATCATTAAACAGTTCACCTAAAGTAAAGAAACCGATACACTCATAATTATGAAACACATTTGGAGTACTGCGAGCCTCTATCAATAACGGTAGATGTAACATAACGATGATACTGTGTTGCACAGAAACAACTTAAATGTATTCACGGTTATAGAAACTCGATTGCTTATTAGCAAAGTCAGCCCACATACATAGAGGTATGGGCCCATATACAGGAAGAAGCACATTGATCATGTGCGTTAGTGTACAAGTGAGAGAAAAATATTCAATAATACAGTAAATGATCAGTGAATTAAGATACTATACGATTATTGTCGACACGCTGTAAAACAGCCTCTGCTCATACTTACATGAAGTTTTCGTCGTGATATTGGTTTTCTAGACGTGAAATTTAGCGTTGATATTTACATTTTCTGACGCCAAGCTTCTATCAATAATGAAATGCAGATATATATATATATACCTATTAAAAAGTTTCTCTTCACTAACGAACTCTTGACTCTGCATTAGCAGACGCTGGCTGTAGCGAAGAGTAAATAACTTGAGCAGCAGGATACAAAGCACTCGACGCAATAGCACAACTACAAAATACTGATAATGCGTTTTTTATTATTTCACTTGTTTTTAATTTTATTCTGGGTTATTTCTTGAGACTGAATGAGCGATGCGCCTGAACTCAACGAGTGTCTTCACAGAACGTAACTAGAGCACACTGAGAGCGCATATTTCCGCCAAGCGAGACAACGGTAACGAAAAATTCAAATTTGCTCTGAAACCATGATTTTCGTTTTATCAACTCCAAAATCTAATAGCTTGTGCCTTTTCATAGCAATAACAGTTTACGCAATTTTCTTGAAGATCAGTTCATAACCTCTTGAGATATGCTGCTAACAAACATTATGCCAAACATGAGACAAACCTACAAACGAACCAAACGATCTGCACCAAAAATTTAATCATTTACGTCATTTAACATTACTAGCAACTCCTATGAATTTCAGAAAGATCCATTCATAATTTTTTTTATTCTACTAACAAGCATAAAATTAAAACAAGTAACAAACGAATGATCAAAGAAGTGAATCGTTACAAAAAATTTGGTCATTAACTCTTCGTAATATACCTAATAACTCACGTAAATTTCATAAAAATCTTTTCATAACCTTTTGAATTATGACATTGAGAAAAATGAGGCAGACAAACAAACGGATGGACGGATCTTCACCAAAAGTAAATTATCTGTTCTTTCTAACATACGTAACAATCCCTGTAAATTTCTTCAAAATTGGCCATAACTTTTTTAGTTATATTGGTGACAGACAGACGGACAGAATAAGAGACAGACAAATCCGACGAAAACATAACCTCCTTGGCGGAGGTAATTATGGTCAAAGACTTGTAGTTAACAGCCGACTTATTATCTTTAGAAGACAATCCAATGAGGCACAAATCTTGCAGTGCTGCAAGCCAACTGCAGTGCATTTTTCCAAACGCTTTGGTGATTGCTAGTTAAACTACAATAATTTTTTCCTGGTTCTGCAAGCAGAATTGTGTCAGCTAATATTAAACTTTTCTTTCGTGCGCAACAAGAAAAAAAAAAAAAACTTTAGTCTAAGTGTGGCTGAAATTACACCAGAACATTAACGGTCGCTCATCATATTGTTGTTGGTTTCTATTATTACTTAATCACTAAAGACAGTGCAGCTTATGTTTAGTATAGATAGCTAGAGAGATATTGGTTGAAAATGTATCAATATAGGTACATAATATAATAATATTCCAGCTCAACACGAACACACATCATTTTGAAATGATCGACACATACGAAGGAAGTCAAAAAGTTCCGGTACAGTGATGAAACTTTTTACTTGAATTTTAGGTAATTTGGAGACCATGCGGGTGTGTCTTGCTATGAAATGTTACCGCCAACATTAGCCTCAGCTTTATCACTGGAATGGTTGGTTAGTGCTGCTGTAATTTTCGCGTGGCATGAAGCATATTGCTCCCAAAATCACCACAAGTTCGCTATAGTTTCAAACTTTCCCTAAGTTGGCTGACGGCAAAGTGCGTACTTCTTGCGTTGCGTTCGCACAAGGGGAAAGAAAAAGCTAGATTCTTGCTCATATCTGCATTCGAATGTAATAAATCTTTGTAAAGTGATGTAATTCAAGATACCAATGCGAGTGTTTCCTTGATGTTGCAATACCAGAAACGGCAGCAATAGAAGCTAGTTATCGCATGATATAAAGTTCTCTTTTATTGAGTCAGTAATCTCGCCTTAAGTCAATTTTGTTTTATTTTTGACTTCCCGTCGCATGTATACACACACGCACACGCCAAACAAGAGAAAATTAATAAAATGCACGCAGTAGGGTAACCTAACCTAATGTTAATGTAATGCGCATAACCTATTGCAAGCGAGCCAAACACTCAACAGTGTAATTAGTGATATGAACCAAACCGATATTAACTGCAGTGTAAGCACATCTAATTTTATTTTGATAGCACTGTAGTCAGCTTCTGCTTCCATATAGCGCTGGACAGTCGTATGAGAACACCAACTACCACATCGACTACGCTCGGGCAGTTAGCAGTAGTGCTTCGCTCTGATAAAACAGTATTTTAGAATAGTATACTTTCTATATCAATCTGGCCAGCTCAAGGCTTTGACCACTGAACCCAAAAATCCTTTACAGAGAGCAAATTCGTTCTTTTTATTCATAAAAGTATGTTGAAATATCTAAGCATGAAGTACAAACTATGCCTGTAATTTTCTGGCAAAATGTGTTGTTAAGCTTATTGTTTATAATGATAAGAAAACAATTACTCGATTATTTTTAAAATAACCCCAAATAATCTTGCTTTCATTTTCTTCACTGCATCAGCAAAAATTTTGTTTCCGTATTCCTCATGACACGTACAAAATCTCCACAACTACTGAAGCACACGAGCAGGGCAGTCGTTGTGGCAGCTTGGGCTTAAAACACAGTGCATAGGAGAAAACGTGCAATCACGCGATACTATAGCGCTTGCAATGCTAGCAGACTAATGCTGCGCCGGCCATCCTGTTAGCAGTGCTGTAGGGAATTAATCCGCACCTAGAATCGCCCTACTCACAAGATCGCTATAGGACCTTGGTTTGATATCTGAATTACTTGACTTAAAGGGTCCTATTACCATTTTACTTGATTGTCCAATTAGCATTATATTGGAATTACGTTCAGTTCAATAAATTTTAATTCCTAAGTGTTTAAGTTTTAGATAAATGCATCTTTGAAAGTTAGGCAGAAGCGCAAGCGGCATCCCTCCAATGCTATCAATTACAACGTGGAAAGAAAAATACAAAAGTATGAAATGCAATCATATCGATAGTACTCTGAAAGCGTACTCACTATCTCAAAAATTGCTCAGCCATTCAACGTTTCACTTCGACCATCACGTTTTCATGACTGCTACAAATGGCGCCTGAATGTCACGCTAAGGCTATGCGTCATTACAACTTTAAACTAACTCAGACGTAGGAGGTATTCTCGAAACTTGACCACTTCTTCTTTTTCTTATATACGTACAAACTGCAAAAAAATGACACATACCTTAGCTATTCTTTTTAGCGGCATGCCAATGTTCAAACCGAAGCCTCGACCACTGCAATGTAATCGGATGCAGAATTGTGTAGCATTGCAACTTTTCTGTACGTGAGCGGGCGCGCCTTAAAATCGCGTTCACAGTGATGTATCTATCAACATAAAAATCCATTTTCATCGCACTGAAAACAATTTGAGGGCTACAATGGAAAAGTTGACTTCCAGAACGTCATTGGAGCTCTCTGAATGATGAACGCTGGTGGAAGTTTCAACAGAACCCCGCTGAATAGAAGAAAATAACTTACAGAACAGTGTTTCCGACTTTTGGAATGTCATCTAGATTTTACGGTTCATGTATTCAAAATTTGACGATTGTAATCCGTTCAAAGTCATTATGAACATGAACATTTATCTCAGAGAAAAAATCCTCGAATGAAGTGATAAAAAGCATAAAAATTTTTTTAGGGAAGAAGCCCGAACTTAAATTTGATATAAACCTGGGCACATCTGTTAGAAATTCAGACCTACATGAAGTCGTTTTAAGTCTAAAAGTCTATGTTCGAGAAGAAACCCACACAGGAAATCATGATAAGGCTAATAGTATCTGTTCGAAAAGAAGCCCGACATGAAGTCAAGATAAGCCTAAAGGTTTCTGCTATATTGCAGAAATGAAGCCTTACATACAGTCAGTAGAAGCCTAAAAGCTTCTGTTCGAGAAAAAGTCTCCACATGAAGTCAATGTGAGCTGCACAGTTTCTGTCGGAAAAGAAGTTTGGCTGAATAGCTCCGCCGGTCGGTTTAGAAACAGATGCAGTCTCAATCTGCCGTTGCCAGAGAAGCTCAGGCAGGGACTTAAATCGCAGCTGCAGTCTCCTTTGTCTAAATAGTCGTACATGGAAATAGCTCATTGATTCAGCTAATATTAGTCAAAAGGGCTGGGTTAGCAGTGAGTCCTCAGATGTAGTCAGTCACCATTTACCTGAACAGCACAGCATTGTCGGACATGCAAGTTTTCGCAGTCGTAAATCTGATCAAAGCTATTTTGTTTTGCTATTGCACCGTCGCTCTTTTTAGTTGCAAATTACATAGTATCAAATTTATTTTCAACAATGACCACCGCAGGTCAAGACCGAAACTACGAGAAATCCAAACAATTATTATTTTCTTAAACTCCATTTTTGGTCGATCTGCTGTCAAAGTGGTTACAAGTGATGCATAATAAGGCGGGTGAGATTTAGTTCCGTTGCCAATTTAACAAAGCCGTCAAATTTAGCTATTTTTAAGCCGCGTACCAAAGGCGCCATTAACTGTGAAGCGAATGAAGTCAATTGAAGCCTATGAGCTCGAGTTTTCTGTCGCAGTGAGGTCTACCCACTCGATCTCTTTCCTCAACTTCGCCTTATCGGAATGAAAGCTATGCTTGTGCGAAAGTTTCTTAGAAAACACTTTATAGTTTTGGCTTACCTAGTATATTTCAGGACGTAAATTAAATACTAGCACTGATTTTAGAAGCTCTCTTAAATATTCTTTCCACATTTCCTGAGAAAGAAACAACGCCCTCGTCTTAGTAATCAAAACTTTGTTGCTGCTGCAGTATAGGTAGTCGGTGGGTATAGCTGCTTGAAACAAAATCTTTTACAAAAAGGATAGTTATATACCCGATTCTTTACAAGATCCATTCAGTTTGACGACAAAAATTCATGTCATTACTAACTCATGATCAATATTTATCAGCTTGCATGCCTAATGAGTATGTGGGTCTTGGTGAGGCATGCATATTTATTTCATCGTTCGTGCTTCCAACATCAGTTCATTTTCCAGGCTGCGAAGAGAAAAAAAATTCTACCCCGGTTTGATAAGGAAGTTGTTCAGTAGATCAGGCATAGGGAAAACTTGTTCAGGTATAACTTGATTAGGGAATTTTTCAGGGGATCAGACATGGGGAACTTTCATCTAGTAGCTATAACGTTATAAGAAAGTTCTTCCCTGGATAAGGCAAAGGGAAAATTTGATCCAGTAGAAAAGGATAAAGAACGTCTTCAGTGGATGAGGCAGAGTGAAAATTTGATCTGATATAGATTATCTAGGTCTAGAGACAATATGATCTAGTATATCGTGATAAGAAAGTTCTTTAGTCGATCAGATAGAGAAACAATTAGAAATAGCATATCGCGGGAAGGTATTCAGTGGATCAGGTAGAGAGGCAATTTTATCTGGTATAGCTACCTTGATAAGGGTATGCTTCAGAGTATCAGGTATGGAGAAAATCTATTCTGCTATAGAGTGAATCATGCAGTAGGACATCTACTGTAATTGATGTATCACTTGGTGTATGATTACCGACCTTTCCAGATGGCGACCAACATCAGGGTGTAACTCCTCTTCACTGTTTACGCCAATTGTAGTTCTAGAAATGATTAAGTGAACTGGTATGTATTATTTTTTGTAAAGCTGTCGGAAGGGCTGAGCGCGGTTAACTCAAATTCGAAGAAATATTACAAATATCTTTCCCACATTTCCAAAAAAATACCCTCGAAAATAATATAAACTAGAGCACTCTGAGAGCGCATACCTCCGCCAAGCGATGCAACGGTAGCAAAAAATTCAAATTACCTCTGAACCATAATTTTCTTTGTATAAACTCCAAAACCTAATCATTTGTCCCTTCTGATAGTAATAACAGCTTGTACTATTTTCTTGAAGATCCGTTCATAACTTTTTGAGTTATACTGCTAACAAACGTTATCGCAAACATGAGTCAAACATACAAATGAACCAACCGATCTGCACCAAAATTTAGTAATTCATGTCTAATAACATTGCTGACAACAATTATAAATTTAATAAAAATCCATTAATTACTTTTTCAGTTATAATGTGCTAACATACATAAAATTAAAAACAGTGACAAACGAAAGAACGAATTAACGGATCATTACCAAAATTTGGTCATTCACTCTTTGTTATATAACTAACAATTCATGTTAATTTCATAAAAATCCATCTAAAACTTTTTGAGTTATGGCATAAAAATAAAATGAGGCAGACAAGCAAACAAACAAACGGATGGACATATCTTCACCAAAAGTTAATCATCTGTTCCTTCTAAAAATGACATACCTAAAAATCTCGGTAAACTTCGTCCAAATCGGTTCATAACTTTTGAGTATCTTGGTGACAGACAGACAAACACACAGACAGACAAAAACGACAAAAACATAACCTCCTTGGCGGAAGTAACTAAAACGCCTCGAGGAGCAAGACCATCACCCGCGGCGGGAGCAAATTTCACCGCCGTCATTTTTTATGACCACCTAATCCTATTTTTTTGCATGGGTTAGTTAGTCAGTTTTTGTCAGAAAGTTTAAGCCTCCGTTGCCGAGCAGGACGATATCACAGAGGAAAGAACAAGGCACAAATAGTATGTTGATAGAAATGGGGAACTCGTCCACGAAGGTGTTCCCATACAGGATCAACGCGCATGGGAACAGTAAGTCGAGAGAGAAGAGGAAAAACAGAAGAAAGCATAAGCAAGTAGGAGTATAAAATCGGGAAGGAAGAAAAGTGTGCACGAAAGACCATACCGAAGGCCCAGCTAGAGGCTGAGGTAACCTATACGAGGCCCTGTTGTTGCTGGGCCTCAAAACATAGGATGGGCGAGCCTAACTAACTAACTAACGTAAACATATAACCCATCCTTTGCTCCTGAGGCATGGGTCACATCGAGAACAGCCCACCAGACTCCCTGCAAAAAAGCATGAATATATTTCAATTCCTAGTTATTTTTTTGGGTGGAAAGCAAATTTCATCGCCGCCATTTTTTATGGCCAGCTAATCCTAGTTTTTTGGCATGGATCACATCAAGCGGAACCCACCAGACTCCCTGCAAAAAATTATGGACATTGTTCTGCTCTTCGACATCTTATTGGGTGGACAGAGAAGCATACAAACTTAATTTTCAACGAAAACATTATTACCGCTGTTCGCTTCTTTCGCGGGTAATGAACATTCCCGTCAGCCTGGTTCAACAAGTGGTATCACTGAATCAGTGCAATTTCAATAAGCGGAGAAACAATGAACAGAGAAGAAGGACAAGTTAAATGAAGTAAAAGAACAACTATCCATCAGCAAGGACCTAACTTCGATCTTTCTTTTCTAGATTCTTAACAAGCATATCGTGCAAACATTAGTTTCTCTATTTTTTTCGTGTATATATATATATGTATGGGTCTTTGTCAAAATCCCGACAGCCATAATCCCGACAGCCAAAATCCCGACAACATTCTTGGCTGTCGATGCAATGATTTTTTTTAATGTACAGGCGCTGTTTGTATATTATGCAATGCATACATTTTAATACATAAGCGCTATGTATATAATACATGGCGCTGGTTCCGTAACACGATTTCAGTTACATTTCATGTAAAGTGATCCACTCTCAAAAAGGAAGAGAGAAGATAAACGTACGTGGATACCTGATGGTGAAAGATAAAAACAGAAAGGAGACACACTACTGGTGCTGCAAATTTCGATAGTTAAACAACTGCAGAGGTAGAACAGTTACCAAAATTGTGAATGAAAAACATCTTCTGAAAAAATTCGGCGAACGCATTCATGCTCCTTGTGCAAGTGCTGCTAGTGTTGCAAATGTACGGAACGAAATAAAACTACCAGCAAAAACCACCAGAGATCAACCAATTCAACTTATTCTATGAAGCACCAACTCTGCACCTCCGAGTTATGTACCCTATTTGCCTCCCAAAGACGATCTGAGAAAGACGAGATTTTGACACATGTTCTTCATCATATGTTTTAGATTATCTTCAAGGAATTTCCCACAACTAGCTTTCGGCTTTTTTTTTTAGATTTTGACTCCTCTTCATGAGGCACTTATATTTTCAATTAATAATGATAAATATTACTTCATTAATTTAGATAACTGTCTTGGCACACCTGTTCTCTACCAGAATATTTTTTGACATTTGTTCATCATCAGACTTCTGGCTGCCGGAATTGTGGACGTCAGGATTGTAGCTGTCGGGATTCTGGCTGTCGGGATTA
>LQNS02277221.1:10296398-10306701 GCA_001587735.2 Parhyale hawaiensis | reverse complement strand
TGAGGAAGCCAGCGGGGGTTTTCCTGAAGGGCTAACTTACTGCCGTCATTTATCGCACACGTGCACCAGTCATTTAATAACCCAATATGCCGTCATTTACAATGACGGCTCGGGACACTAGTGGTGTTCATAAAATGGTAATAACATGTCATTTTCCCTAAGAACTAAAACGACTCAACAGCACTGGCAGTAACGGTTTGGCCAGCTTCGATGTGAAGTCCTTCTTCACATACTTATGTACCAATAGTTGAAATCATTCATAGGTATCGCCTAATTCAGCTCCACAAAGATCGCCGGTACTCATGTCTCACTGAAGTAAAAATATTTCTAGTATGGACGAGTTCACACGTCAGTCATATCAAGGTGTTTGCTCATCCACTTGTCCAAAAGTTTTGTCGCGTCTTTGTCAACACAATTTTTGTGTGAATCGACAAAAATTTATTAAAATGTTAACCGTCAAATTTATTTCCTCTGCAAGTATCGCTAGGCAAGTTATGGATATCTCTGCAAATTTGGAGAGAAATAAAAGTAAGAAAACAGTGCACTTTTTCTGCTATTTCTTGGGCACGTAAAGCAATATATTCGGACAAGTGGATGATGAGCGAACGCGTTTAGATGAGTGACAAGTGAACTCGCCCTAAGTCAGGTGGGTAGGGGCGGGTTAAAAGGTAACAAATTGAAAACAGTTGGTGCGATTATGAAAAGTGCCAATGTTATTAAAGGCCATAAAATGCTGCATAAACTGCATTTAAATAATGAAAAATAGAGTGCATAATCATTTTAGGGACACCAGGTATTGCGTATGAATATGATAGCGTAAGTTTGCTGCATATAGACAGCACAATATGGCCGGGATGTTTTTTTCTGCAGATATACAGCTGCTCCATGGAATGAGAGTGGCGGCCCTATCCGTAAGTGCGGTAAATTAAGCCAATTATACTTGATTTCTTCGGAACTTCAAGCTATGGCACGTTTCCATTCGGTCGTGAATATCGATCCAAGCCGAGACCACTTGTGCTGACTTATATGCTAGTTCAGATGGGAGCTTCGGTTATACCTCCTTGAATCGTGTTGCAAGTATAAAAAAAAAAGCGATTAGTTTGAAAACTCCATCTTACATAGTAAATTGACATTTTGTGGTAGGCCTACGTTATTGTCTCTCAAATATTTATGTTGCTGCTGGCACTATGACCTCCCCCAAACCGGGGTCGATACGGGGTAGGGGGGTCAAATTAGGATTCTTTTTATTTGTCGAGAAGGGTTGTTTAGCAGTCGGCTTTCATGTCCCAAATTTTTAGGGGGCAACGCGTACCATATCTCCTCCCAAAAAAGGAAGTCCAAACGAGGGCACAGCGGGGCAAAATAATGGTCTCATTTTTTGTACAAGTTGATTTTTTACCCTAAAAATGAAATGAAGTCAATGAGTTTTTCATCCTAGAAAAAAAAGACAGTTATCGAATCCTTGAAGATTCGTGACAAACCCTGAGAGAGATATTTTCAATTTTCACCCTCATTTTCTTATTATCTCAGTTCAAAACCAAAAATTTTACATTTTTCTGAAAAATTAATTTAGTAATCAAAAATTGAACATCGGAAGAAAATAAGAAGGTAAATGGATGGTTATTGTTAAGAACATTACATGGATTCCAGAAAGTTCTAGCTTATATGCTCATAGACTTCTATTCTTCTGAAATGTCCGAGTAAATAATGAAAAAGAAATATTGTTTCAAATTTTCTCAAAACTAAGGCGAAAAGCGAAAAATGTACATCCGCAAATATGTGTTTCTTTTAAAGAAATGCATATACTGTGCAAATTTCAGAACAATCAGTCCACAAATAAAAAAATTCTGAAATCTGTCTTTAGCCCCATTTGTGAGAGCCCAAATAATAAAATATAAATATGTGCATATAATTTATTAATTTGGAGCTAAAAAGTTTGCAAATTAGGCATTCATATCACTTCTAGATGATAACACAGCATTCTAACTTCATGCATGTTGAAAAAAGGGCATTATACGATATTTCAGCGCAATATTTTCTCGATTTTTGCCTATCCCGTAAATTGTGATTTTTAAACTTGAAAATGAATAGAAGTCAATGAATGTTCCTGCTAAAAGAAGATCAAAGATAGTTTTATAATCCTTGTAACATTTCTAACGACATAGCGGTCTATATTTCCCATCTTTTACATTCAATTTTTTATCAGAGTTCTAAATAGAAATTTGTTTTTTATGAATATCTTAGTGATCGATATTCGCATATCAATAGAAAATGAAAAAAGTGGAAAAACCGGAGCCATTGTTTTGTTAGAAATGTTACAAGGATTTTAAAACAGTCTTAGTTTTGTTCTAGCATATAAACTCATAGACTGCTATTCTTTTGAAATGTCCTAGAAAATATTGAAAGAGCTTTGGCCAAAATTGAAAAAAAATTTACGAGGCAAAATGTGTTTCTTAAAAAAAGCATATACTGTGAAATTTTCACAACAATCAGTGGACAAATAAAAAAGGTTTGAAAGATCTGAGTTTACCTCCTAAAGTAAACATAAAACATTTGCAAATGCATTTTGTATCTCCAAAATTGCTATTAAAATAACGCCTACAATTTTTCGTCATCTCAATATAATTCATTCAGTCAATTAGGCAATAATAAAATGAAACCCTAAGGCAAAAGACCATATTACGGAAACTAGAACTTTAATAAGTTGGATGGTGCTCCATCGGCATAGTAAGACACAGCTGTTTTTAGGCTTGGCCATTCATGTTACAATTGCACTGGATAGAAAACTTGCTGAGCCTATTATGTTCCCCCCACAATCTCCGCAATTGAGCTGCCTCGCATACTGTTTTCATCGGAACCATGTAACTAAGTCGTTCTCTCGCCAGCAACGGCCTATTGAGCTCAGCAGCTTCTGAACGTCATTCATGGAAATTTACTAACTCCAATCTTACAGCCTATTGCGTTTTAATTCGTGTTTCATTGCATGGGTTCTTGGTAAAAATTCTTCAACACACTGCCGAGGGATATTCTTGCTGTAGAACAGGTTCTCAATCGGCGGAGTCTTTGGGAATTGTTGGAGATCGTACATACATAACTCGAAAGAATTAATATAGTTTTAATCGATTTCAGTTGCCAGTTGTCTTTTGCCGTTCTGAATTTGCTGCACTGACCATACAATGCTTATTACGGTTCACTCATCTGTGACGATCCACGCTCTTGCAGAGTGTTAAATTTTCAAGCACATTTGTTATATATAACGTGCACTAGCTCTGATATAATACAGGGTGTTTCATTTCAAAGCTTATCATACTTCGCACTAACTCCAGTATCCTGTATGAATCAGTCAAGATGTTTGATTTCGAAGCTTATCATGAACCACGCGGAATGGCCGTCTATGTCCGGAGTGATTACTGAGCTCACCGGCTGTCAGTGTACGAATACGCTTGTCATGAGACCAGAGTTGTGAGGGTCTGAAGCTGTCTGAGTAATCAAACAAAATAATAATCACCGTTGTGTGTTTGGTTGTTTATATATATATACATATTGTATGCTTCGTGTCACACTCTAAAGGTAATACTTTAGATAGGCGAAAAATAGGCCAGATTGAAGAGTTAGTAATTAGGTTGCATTTCCACGGAGATCGATGACCAGGTTGAAGAAAATGGCAAAAATGCAGCTCTTATCTCTCCATCTGACTGCACTTCTTGCTTGAAACACTTCTTGAAATCGAAGCAACAAACTATTTATAGCTTCTTTTTGCGCTGGCGTACAGTCTCATTTTTATAACCTTCTACATACACCGAAACACATGATTGCTCTCAGTTCACGACGTATGAATTCTGTCGATGATCAACGAAGGACACATGAAGCAATGATTTTCCACGGGCAGTAGACACAATTTCTTTTTTCAGCTTGCAATCTTCCTTTGACGAAGCTTCAATCTACTCGAGGCTTTTTCGATAGGCAGGATACGCAGAGGGAATTTAATTGTATTCAGTACTTAATGCTTTGCTGCTCGCTAATGCAAGTTTTTTTCATATGTCACTTAAGGTGGTATACGATTGTGCTACTTAAATGAAGTGAAAGAGAGAGCCAGAGGTGGGCGCGCTACAGTAAAAACGTAGCGGCCCGCTACAAAATTTGAAAAATAGCTTCGCTACCGCTGCAGCACAATGCAGCGGCGCTACTATTAGCGCTACTTTTTTTTAAATATGGGATAAAATTTCAATATTAACATTGGTGTTTTGGAAACGCATCTTATTTTCATCAGTATGTGTGCTTCCCGACTGGCAAGATATGAGACAAAGAGATTCAGAAGAATCTTGTGTTGGTATGCATAGAAGGAAAGAAGTAGGAATTCTGGAGAAGAAATTGAGCGCGAAAGACGTTTTCATTGAGCTTCATGAACTCGTAATATTTGGATATAAATGGCCACAGATCGCACTGTTTAACACGTTGAGTGCCTGATTCACTTTGGAGTTCAACTTCAGTATTTTCAACTGCATCAGCTTCAACTTCTGTTAGTGTTGCTTCACTTGCAATTTTTTTTTGTGATAAATTTATTCATTGCTTTTCAGTAAAAGGCAATTTGAAGCGAGCAGAAACATAAACAACGTTACCTAACGAAGCCAACCATATCAATATGTCTCTGCAAGCGAAATTGACCGGTACTCCTTTTCTTTCTCAGTATTGTGCGGTACTTTTGCGGTAGTCGACCAGCCAGTAACGCATCACCAAAAGGAGCACGTATGATACTCGTTCCAAACGCGTTCATTCTCGTCAGCAACGCATGCTGGCATTCATTATTAGACGACTTATTAGTTATGAGTCGGTATGACTTAAACGTCACTTGAGTGTTGCGTTTTATTGTTTTGTAATTACTTGTATATCGTCTTAAAACATCACTATATTACATTATTATTTATCATCATGGGTATAGAATTATTTACCCTTTTGCCCAGTCAAGTTGATTCATTTGAAATAGGTTTCCCTACGGCTAGGTTGACACGTCCTGAATTTAAAAATCACCACTGCCCTTTGAGGAAACGCCCACTTTACGAGACATTTAACTCTGAAGTTCTATTTTTACCTCCGCCAAAGAGATTATGTTTTCGTCGGGTCTGTCTCTTTTTCTGTCACCAAGATAACTCAAGATATTGTGGACGGATTTTTACGAAATTCACAGTAATTGTTAGGTATGCTAGGAGGAACAGATGATAATTTTTGATGATGATCTGTCCATCCGTTTCTTTGCTTGTCGGCCTTATTTTTCACAATGCCATAACTCAAAAACTTATGGAGGGATTTTTATGAAACTTACATGAGTTGTTGGTATATTACGAAAAAATGACAAAATTTTTGTGTTGCACTGTTTGTTCCTTTGTGTGTTTGTCGCTGTATTTGATATTATGCTCGTTAGTGCAGTAACTCAAAAAGTTTTGCATTGATCTTTATGAAACTTACAAGAGTTGTTGGCACAGATAAATGATAAAATTTTTTGCAGATCACTTGGTTCGTTTGTATGTTTGATTTATGTTTGTCATAATATTTGTTAGTAGCATAACTCAAAAAGCTATGAACAGATCTTAAAAAAAAAACTCTTAATACTATTAAAAGGCACAAATGATTAGATTTTGGAGTTGATACAAAAAAAAATCATGGTTTTTGAGCCAATTTGAATTTTTTTGTTGCCGTTGCCTTACTTGGTGGAAGTATGTGCTCTCAGAGTGCTCTAGATCCCCATCTAATACTGAAGCAAAAAAAATTCGGTCGAGAATCCTCAACATCCCGTTGCCATACACAGGCAATAGGACACATTTTAAGACGTTTCACACGATGATAATCCGCTCGCAAACTTTCAGCTTTCGAGATATTTCACTCGAAGCTACTACTGTCAACCACGGGAGAAAATACCCGGCGGCTCCACAATAACCTAATCAGTGTAAACCTAACTCTAAAAAATATAAGGCTTCCTAACCCACTGTGCCATCGCCGAGTATTTTCTCCCATAGGAAAACAATGAGAACTTCAAAGTCAAACATCTCGAAAACCAATCATTTGCGAGCGAAATGTCATTCGTGCAAAACGTCTTTAAATGGGCCTTAGCACCCATTTATGACATCAAAACGTTGAAAATTCTCGATTGAATAATTTTTTTAGGTACTAGATAGCGGAAAAATAGAACTTCAATGTCAAACATCTCGAAAAGTATGCATCTCCCCAGAAACGGCTGCGATTCCTGGATTCAGGACGCTTCAGTCCATAAAGAAACACACCTCATATGCATTAACCCTACTTGACGAAAGGGTAAATACTATCCCTATTCTCCCCTGATCAAGACATTTTAACGTAAATTACGTGATATTTTAGCACTTTTGTAATTTTGTTTGCATAAAAGTAAAGTAACGGTAGTAAAGTAGCGCTATAAAGTAGCGGCGCTACATATGCTAGCGCTACAGTAAATATGTTGCGGTGCTACCGCTTCAAGCTTAAAAATGTCGCGGCGCTCCCGCTACCGCTACAAAATTTGTAGCGGCGCTACAATAGCGCCGCTACGCCCACCTCTGGAGAGAGCACTTATCTCTAATGACACTTTGAGTGGGCTGTGTAGCGCATCCTTCACCTAGAAGCATATTAGTAGCGAGAATGGCAGATGTTTCTTAAGACTAGAACACGAAAGAGATAGTCTTCTTAAAGTGTTATTGTTCATGAGACTACGGCAAATCTGTAGGTATCGTCATCACTTGCTATGAATTGAATTTTGCAATACGTTGTGGTTACACACTGGCAATCTTGTCACTATTCATCCAATATGATATTTTATTCATAAAGTGAAGTATATCCTTTGTAAAATCTGCGTAGCCTTATTAGAAAGCCACCGTATCAGAAGGTGATTCGTGACCTTCAGCTTAAGAAACAGATGAAGCTCACCATAGACCACACCGTGCATTGACTGGGCACAGAAATCGGGTCTCTCGCAAGTGGGCGGGAGGCCGATTTACGTAAGTTATTAATAAAATGAGTTCTGATAATCAGAGAGACCTCAAATAAAGATTAATTTCTTTGTCATACAGTAAGGAATATGATACAGAGCAGGGAATATACATTCACAATCATATATCTTCATTAAGCGAAATACATCATACCATCGGACGCCAAGAAACATCGAAAATTTATGATAATTTCAAGGAATATTAAAATTCTCTTGAAAATATAGCTCATAGATACTGCACTGCCCAGTCTGAAGACGTGCAAACAAGAATTATTGAAGAAGACTGTACGGGAAATCAATAGTATAATCGGTGAAATCGAAACGAGTAATATTATTGAAACAAATAGTTTAGTTTATACTGGAGCAGAACCGGTTACCTCAATATTATTGTAAGTAAAACGAGGAAGGGCAGAAGAGAAGGTGATCCACCATAAATGAGAAGGTTGAAGGCGAAAAGAGAGGACGATATGAAGTCTTTGGCCTTAGTAACTCAACTACGGAGAGGGAACCTTCGCAGTTTTGTAAATATTGAAGAGTTGGAAAGGAGATTTAAGATCAGGGAAAGAGGAGCAAATATAGTTGAAGAGATACTTAAAGAGCGCATATCGGCTACATCATCAAAAATACAGAGGTACTGCAACCGGAGAGAAAGTTTCATCCAGAATAAAACCTTTGACACCAACCAGCGAAAAGTCTACAGGAAGCTGCGAGGGGAGATCAGCCTGGGCATTTAAGCAGTGCTCGAGGCCGTAGACACACGAATTTTCTGGCAAAATGTATGGAGCAATCCCGTAACCCACAACAAACGGAGCGAGTGGCTAAAAGAGCTGGGAGCCGCCAGAGGAGTCAACGAAAGACAGGGAAATATAACAGTAGCACTAACGAAACTGAGAGCAACTGAAGAAGGTATCCAACTGGAAAGCCCCTGGGCCGGATGAAGTGCATGGGTACTGGCTGACGAACTTCACGGCACTGCACGCCACAATGGCTGAACAGCTACCACGGTGCAGTGAAGGAAAGGTCCCAGCGTGGATGACGACTGGACGCACAACGCTTGATAAAAAAGACCAGGAAATGGGGACGGTGGTCACTAACTACAGGTCGATTACGTGTCTCCCTCTGATGTGGAAAGTGTTGACTGGCAGTCAGCGAGGAGCTCTATACTTTCCTAGAAAGGACCAATATCATCCCACGTGAGCAGAAAGGGTGCCGCAGAAATTGTCGGGAAGCGAAAGATCAGCTGTTAATCGATAGAGTGATCATGCGGAACAGCAAGCGGAGGAGGACCAACCTCAGCATGGTGTGGATTGATTACAAGAAGGCGTTTGATATGGTGCCCCACTCCTGGATAATCGAGTGCTTGGAGCTACTGCATACAGGGCTGCAGAAACTATTGTGAACTTCCTAAAAATAAATATGTCGACTTGGAAGACTGTACTGACTGCAGCAAGCAAGACCTTGGCTGAGGTAAATATCAATCGTGGCATTTTTCAGGGAGACTCACTATCGCCGCTGCTGTTTGTAGTGTCACTTATTCCGATAACGGAGGTCCTCAATAAAATGAAGAATGGATACCAACTGGAACGAGGTGGGAGCTTATGAACCATATAATGTGTATGGATGACTTTAAGCTGCTCAGAAGAAACCCAGGCGATGTAGAGGCACTTGTGAGAACTGTAGCCACCATCACCGCTGATACAAAAATTGAATTTGGAGTTCAAAACTGCGGTGTTTTGAACGTGCGCAATGGAAAAATTGAGCATACGGATGGTGTAGACCTACCTGACCACCAAGTAATAAGAGAGATTGAAGCAGGTGGAAATAAATACTTTGGAGTTCTGGAGGCAGAGGATGTTAAGCACTGAGTAATGAAAGAATCCCTAAAGCAGGAGTACATCTCAAGCGTGCGAGCGGTGCTAAAATCCAAGCTTAACGCTGGCAACGTAGTTAGGACTATCAACACGTGCGCGGTACCTGTAGTAAGATATAACGCTGGGATAGTGGAGTGGAGGAAAGCCGAAACAGAAGCAATGGATACCAAAAATACCAAAACAAGAAAGTTATTTTCAATTCACCGAGCACTACCCCCCCCCCCCCCCNCCCCCCCGGCGGTCGGACATAGACAGGCTATACATAGCTCGGACGGAGGAAGCCAGAGGGTCAATAAGCGTGGAGGACTGCATCAACAGCGAGTGTAGAGCATTGGGCCACTATGCAAAGGAACACCCCGACAAATGGAGTAAAGCGGCGTGGCGTGAGAGTTTGCTGACGGAATCGTAAGAGGTCAGGCAGTTTAAAGTCAGGCAGGCCAAGGGGAGATTGAGAAGGTGGAAGGAGTATCAGCTGCACGGTCAATACATCCGTGATGCGGAGCGTATCAGTTCCGAAGACACCTGTGAATGGTTGAGAAGAGCAGAGCTGAAAAGGAAACGGAGGGAACTATTCTCGTAGCCCAGGAGCAAAGTCTATGGACTAATTACAGCGAACTAATCACAGCGAATATACGGGAACGGAAGCAGAGAAGCAGCATGGGGTGTGATGGAATGGATGAAGCCATCAATCACACAGTCAATGAGTGCCCAGCAATGGCCCAACACCAGTACAAGAAGAGACACGATGCTGTAGCCAAAGCCTTGCACTGGCAATTATGTAAGAACAATGGTCTACCTTGTGGACAGAAGTGGTATGAACACACCATAGAAGGCGTCCTGCAGAATAGTAAAGTGAAGCTACAGTGGGATCACGCCATCCAAACTGATCATGTCATCCGGGCGAGGCGCCCAGATTTGGTACTCATAAAGAAATTGGAGAAAAGTGTGTCAATCACCGATGTGGCTGTGCAATGGGACGGCAGGATAGAGGCGAAGGAGAGTGAGAAAGTACTGTAGCGGGCAAAATAAGAGGACGATTTTTATTATTTGAAGATAAAGTTTAACCATGTAGAGTAGGTTAATGAATCTTTTGATGGGGCCGAAAGGAATGTGTTTAACATATTCCTACAAAATATCAGGACAAACATAACTATATTTAATACATTAGAGCAATATAACAAACAATGAAAAAATTTAACAGTGCAAAATAAGAGAACGATCGTCTCTAAAACATTCTCACATATATCCCGGTCATCTGGGAACATTCAATTTCGTGTACATCACTTCTAGAACTACCACTCTTACGATTACACCATTCTAGAAACATGGCACCTCACGTGAAAGTTATTCCTGAGCTGCGGGAAGAAATTGTTAAGCTCAGGTCCTCAGGAATGACTCTTTCGGCCATATCAAGAGATGTAAACCGATCCAAGAGCATTGT
>LQNS02277221.1:10200531-10225548 GCA_001587735.2 Parhyale hawaiensis | reverse complement strand
CAGATGATTCGCTTTTGGTGAAAATCTATCCGTTATTTCTTTGTCTGCATCATTTTTCTCAATGCCACAACTCAAATAGTTATAAACGGACTTTTATGAAATTTACATGAGTTTTTTTTCTATATAACGAATAGTAAATGACCAAATTTATGTAATGATCCGTTTATTCGTTCGTTTGTCACTGTCTCTGATTTTATGCTTGTTAGTAAAATAGCTAAAATAAATAATGAATGGATCTTTATGAAATAAATAATGAATGGATCTTTATGAAATTTAAAAGAGTTGTTAGCAACATTAAAAGCCATAAATGACTTAATTTTGGTACAGATTGGTTTGTTCGTTTTCATGTTTGACTCATGTTTGTCATAATGATTGTTAATAACATAACTCAAAAAGTTACTACCGGATCTTCTAGAAAATTGCACGAACTGTTATTATTATCAAAAGGCACAAATGATTTTTATTAGATTTTGGAGTTGATACAAAGAAAATCATGGTTTCACAGCCAATTTGAATTTTCCGTTCCTGTTGCCTCGTTTATGCGGAGGTATGCGCTCTCAGAGTGCTCTAGTCCACATTTGCATTTGTTACGGTTGTTACTGGCTTAGCTAAACATACAGGAATTTAATTTACATAGATACACAGCTACAAACCTGGTCTATTAAGTTTCATTACGCCGGGAAGATCAGTTTGATTTTTTTTTAAACATTGAAATGAGGGGATGATGGCGAGAGAACAGGGAAAAATGCTAGCATGGGTCATTACTCATTAAGAAAGAAGACAGTATGAGAAGGTACCACGCTTGGGCCTATACTATTTCCCATCATGAGCAATGACATGTGGATTGGGGAACGGATGCAACTATGCTCACCCATCATCGTTTGCTGACGGCAAACGAATACTAGCCGCTATTACGATCCGTAGAAGTCGCGTAATCCGTCCAACTAGGTTCGGAAGGTCTGCCAATAGTCAGCAAAAATAACATCTTTAATTAAACAATATTCGAGCTGCTTCGATACGGAAGAAACAAACACTAAATTTTGAGAGCATCACCTGTGATGAAAAAAAAAATAAAGACAGTTTTAAGAGACCTCGGCGTGAGAATGAAATATAATGTTACCCTTGAAAACCATGTAACTATAGTTATGGCAATAAAAAATAAAGCTAGTGAGTTTCACGAACTTTTTCTCGTCTCGGAAAGTTGACGTAATGCTCACTCTGGAAACAACTAATAGTGTCAAGGATAGAATTCTATTCTCCAGTTTGCATAACGTGTACGAGAACACAGAACAACTTGAGACTATTCAAAGATCCTTCACTGTCAATATTTCAATCATCACAGACTATTTAGCTGTCTGTATTCAATACGATGAAGATTTGAACGGCTTCAAGGCATTCATGTTTGAAAAAGTCCGGAACGAATCACAATGAATGTGATTGAACGGAACGTTGCTTGACACCGAAAAAGAACTGAAACGACTTAAGGTAAGCATGCCCAGCAAAAATGGTGGCAAGGCAGTAACGACAAAATATGCTAATAGTTTTACTGTGCGGAAAGCAAGGCTTATAAAATATCGAGATGCCACTAATACAATAGTTATGAAATATGGGAATTTCCTGGATATTTATTTCAGAAGGACACCATTTGTGACCATCATTAGTGGTCAAGTGCATTGTGGAGATAATTCAGCGTAGGCTCTCCCTTTCGGCGCTAGTTGCGACCCAACAGAAGAACCCGGCATCATGACTCCACACATGTGAGGTGATGTAAAAAGCATTACCTGGACTTCATCCGAAGACCCACAAGGTACAAAGTAAGGTAGGTGCAGTACTAGAGAACAAAGAAAAACGGAATAATCTAATCAACTACTATTAAATTCAATGATAGTACTGAAATACAGTATTTCAGAAAGGATTATATGATATTTTAAATGAAATTACATGCGGACTTTACAACTCGACAGCCTCAATAATCGTTCCCTCAAAGCTCGAACAGACTATTTCATAACTCGAGCAGTTCTCTCATTACACCATCTCTATTTTAGGGTAACTGTAGTATACTCCAAAACTGATTTTGTTAGCAAATTAATTGTTATTCTTTTGTTCGCTATTAGCCCGTTTAATAAATATATTTACAGTTATATCAGGGTAAAGCCTGGTTTTTGTTCAAGAACCTGTTGTCTAATACAACATTGCTGTAAGCAAGCGCGAGGTAACATTGTCGTTTATTAATTAAACTCGAGTGTCGGCGCTTTCAAAAATGACTGCGAGGAATTTGTGATGGCTCTTTTTCACATATCATACTTTCGTTAATACAACTGCCAACTAGAAGAAACAGAGAGACGAGTGTTCGCGGCTTCACAACTGCTAAGCAGCGAAATCCTACTTTTTTTCTCGAATATGGAGAAAAATTAAATGCTTTTTACAGGCAGTTAAGTATCACTCATAATATCAATTTTAATTTGGAAACACGAATACGCCACGATATTACATAGGTCCAATTTTTAGCTTAGTGAAAAGCTGTTTCATCTGCAATGAAACAATAGAAGAGTGATTGATACTTTGAGATTATCCATGACAAGAAACTAAGAATCGGGATGCTGAGAAGTGCTATAGGTAGCTTCAGATATAGGTAGCTTCAGCTATCATCAGGGCTTTGATTTCAACTTTGTCAATGCAAGAAGTGCATTCAACCTTAAGGCTGCCGTATGCATTTGCCATCGTCTGTAATCTGGCCTAATTTTTGCTTCTTTGTTTTTTAAAATGTTTCAGAAAATGGACTGATAATTGAACAACAAATAAATAAACATATATACATATATATATATATATATACACACACATCGGTCTTTGTTACATTGTAGACTTATTAAGAAATGCAAATATATTTTATTACGTATTTCTTTGAATTCATTGTCGCACGAAGTATTCCGCTATTTATCCCTCGAATGCCAATTTTCTGTAATACCTCAAAAGACGAACTTGCCTCATAACACGTCGGTCGGCTTTTGTTTGTGTTATGAGGTCCGCCTGTACACATGTATGCTCTCACTGAATATATTCAGCTCATACGAGCTTACTAGCATAAGATATTGTCTAGTTTATATGACTGTGTAGGTGTTTACTTCATAAATACAGAAGTATACGGTTGCAACAACCACTGCATTATAGGACACCAGATGACTTAAATTGATTAACATTAATATTACCTTCTATTGATTTTATTTGCTCGTGCTAAGAATTTCACTCCGTGCGCTATTATGATCAGCTTTTTTTGTTGAACTAGCAATGTTAATTAAAAACCAGTTTATCGAAGTTTCATTAGTCAGCTTGTATAGAATTTACTTGGAAGGAGCGGGCAGTCCCTCAAAATGTTAGTTCGAAGAGTGCTCAAAGAAACTACCATTACTTTAATAGCAATGCATAGCCCCAGCAGGCGTCGTGCCTTCCAAAACGTATACAGAAGTGCGCCAGAAAGTGTGCACAAAACGAGTTCAAGAATGAGGAATACTTGCACCTAATGAATAGAGCTTGAAAATTGTGAATAAAAATCAAAGTATTGGATACGAAGTAACTTAAAAACTTTAAATACGGATAGCCTGCAGTCTGATTTATGAACTTTTACGCAGCTACTCTCTCCAGCGGTCTAGCAATGCACTTTGACATCAAGAATACACGCGATCTTTGATTGGTCACTAAGGGTACGTAAAATGTTCCAAAGACGCATTAACAGTTTTAAACGTTATCAAATTAATCACGTTATAAGTGTTCCTTTATATCTAAAGTTCAGTAGGGTCCCTATTGATCCAAACGCATGGAAGAGCAGGCTAACGCAAAAACTTTTGTCACTAAGCAGAACTGGGAATGCATCCAACTGAACTATATCATCCTCTAGCCCATTACTTTGGTTCGTCGACTAAGCGTCTGCAGTCGTGACAATAACTCGTCACATTTGGAATTCCCTCGTGCAGCACACGTATGTGTGCTGCACACTGCACACGTATGTGTCAACTGAAGCAAAAATAACAATGACGTCGACATTACCATGATTATCATGACTATGTACTGTCTTGCTAAAATATGCAGCGTTAGAAAGCTCCATTCGATCTAAAAACTTGACGGAGCCGGGAATTAACAGTGTAAATTGTGTTAAACTTGATAAATAAGATAATACATAGTGGTGCGCTTATATTGCACTTACCTTCACAAAGTAATTATCTTTCACCAGGCCCTGCTGGGTTGAGAAACGCACCAAATACATGAAGTGCGTGCACAGGTAAGCGATTCTCCAGCTTCTCATTTTGAAGAGGCAGAAAGTCTGTGTCCTGGCTGCGACTTGATTATGTGTTGCTAGTAACTTGGGACTGGTTTGCGTAAAGATGAATTGTGAACTATGATGCCTCTGAAATCACAAATATTGTAGGATCTGTCAGTGCCTGCTAATAAATATAGAGACAAGTTGAGAAAGTATTAATACATATGAAATCTCTATGAACAGCAATGCCCGTTCCAAGATAGTGCACACTTCGTATTATTTTGAGGTGAGACAGTTTAAATTAGCATAGCCAACCGAGTGAATGGCACACGCTCTGTAAACTCTAGCGTGATAACAGAAGCAAATTCCCTATATTAATATTCTGTAGGAAGTAATGGCGGCCAAAAGATAAATGATATTTCCTTTACGAGGGTGGCGGGGGTATTAGAGTATTTCTCCTATCAAAATCTACGGATGAAAGTTAAAACTAGGGCAACGATAAAAAAAATGTTTAACTAGAGCTTTCTGGGAGCGCATACCTCTGCAAAGCAAGGCGCAGTAACGAAAAATTCAAACTGATTCTTAAACCACAATTTTTTGTGTCAATACCAAAATCTAATCATCTGTGCCTTTTGGCAGTCTTAAGAGTTTCTGTATTTTTTCGAGGATCCGTTCACAGCTTTTTGAGTTGTGCTGCTAATGACCATTCTGCCAAACATTAGTCAAACAGACAAATGGATCAACCGATCCTCACCAAAATATAGTTAACTAGAGCACTCTGAGAGCGCATACCTCCGCCAAGTGAGCCAACGGTAACAAAAATTCAAATTGGCTCTGAAACCATAATTTCCTTTGCATAAACTCCAAAACCTAATCAATTGTGCCTTTTTATATTAATAACAGCTTGTTCAATTTTTTTTGAAGATCCGTTCATAACTTTTTGAGTTACACTGTTAACAAACGTTATGACAAATATGAGTCAAACATGCAAACGAACCAACCGATCTGTACCAAAATTTGATTATATATGTCTTTTTCCATTACTAACAACTCCTATAAATTTCATAAAGATCCATTAATTATTTTTGGAGTTATTGTGCTAACAAGCATAAAAAAAACAGTGACACACGAGCGAACGAACATACGGACCATTACCAAAATTTGGTAATCTACTCTTTGTTTCAAATCTAACAACTCATGTTAATTTCATCAAAATCCGTTCATAACTTTTTGAGTTATGGCATCGAGAAAAATGAAGCAGACAAACAAACAAATGGATGGACATATCTTCACCAAAAGTTAATCATCTGTTCCTTCTAACATACCTAAAAATCCCTGTAAATTTCATCCAAATCGGTTCATAACTTTTTGAGTTATCCTGGTGACAGACAGACAGACATACAAACAAACAAACAAACACGACGAAAACATAACCTCCTTGGCGGAGGTAATTATGTCTTTTAACATTCCTAACAATTCCTCTGTGAATTTTACATAGATCCTCCATTCATAAACTTCTGAGTTATTGTGCTAATAAGCATAAAATCAAATGCAGTGACAAACAAACTAAACCAAAAGATCGCGACAAAGGTTTGACCATTTACTCTGCATTATGTACCCAACAAATCGCAAATTTCATAAAAGACTGTCTGTAACTATTTGAATTATGGCAATAAAAAATATGAGACAGACAAAAAAAAACGGATGACCGGATTTTCACCAAAAGCTAATCATCTGTTTCTCCTAACATATCTAACAATCCCTGTGAATTCCGTTGAAATCCGTCCATAACTTTGACAGTTTTCTTGGTGATAGACAAAGGGTCACACAGACTGACAAGGAAACAGACAGACACGATAAACTCGGCGAAAACATAACCTTCTTGGCGGAGGTAATTAGCTAAGTGCGACTTTTCGATTTCGGCTGAACCACATGCAGGTGACGAAATTAGAACATACCAGAAAGTTCGATCAATCTTATAGTCATCTCAGAATTATCATAGATACTCATCAATAATTTATTATAAAATAAAATGTCAATTTACTATGGAAGATTGAGTTTTCTGGCGACTAAAATTAATCGCGTTTTTTGTTATACATGCAACACAATTCAAAGAGGTAAAACCAATGCTTCCCTCTGAACTGGCATATAAGTCAGCACAAGTGGTCTTGGCTTAGGTCGACATTCTCGACCGAATCGAAAAACTCATATAGCTTGAAGTTCCAGAGAAATCAATCTTATCGGTTTAGTTACCCTCATTTCAGTCTGACACCGCGCTTATTGATACATAGCCTAGCCACTCTCATCCCAAGGAGCTGCTGTAGATCTGCAGCCAAACAGCCCGGCCATATTCTGCTGGCTATGTGCAGCAAACTTACGCTTTCATGTTCATAGGCAATACCTGGTGTCCCTAAAATGATTATGCACTCTATTTTTCACTAATTAAATGCAGTTTATACAACATTTTATAGAATTTCACTAATATTGCCACTGTTCATAATCGCATAGTTTCCAACTTGTTACCCCCCGCCCTACCCACCTGACTTAGGGCGAGTTCACTTGTCATTCATCTAAACGCGTTCGCTCATCATCCACTTGTCCGAATATATTGTTGTACGTGCCCAAGAAATAGCAGAAAAAGTGCACTGTTTTCTTACTTTTATTTCTCTCCAAATTTGAAGAGATATCCATAACTTGCCTATCGACACTCGCAAAAGAAATAAATTTGACATTTAACATTTTATTAATTTTTTTGTCGATTCTCACAAAAATTGTGTTGACAAAGACGCTACAAAACTTTTGTACAAGTGGTTGAGCAAACACCTTGATATGACTGACGTGTGAACTCGTCCATAATAGAAATATTTTTACTTCAGTGAGACATGAGTACCTGCGATCTTTGTGGAGCTGAATTAGGCGATACCTATGAATGATTTCATCTATGGGTACATAAGTATGTGAAGAAGGACTTCACATCGAAGCTGGCCAAGCCGTTACTGCGTGTGCTGTAGAGTTGTTTTAGTTCTCAGGGAAAATGACAAGTTTGAACAATTTTATGAACACCATTTTTCTTTCAACTCTATGATATCGTTCTATAAAACATAACATTAAATTTTCACCTTCATTTTCGGCTTAAAATTCTCTTGGATTAAGTTTCTTCCACAGTTTTATAAACGTGAATTTGAAGAACTGTGCAATTTTGCCGACAGCTTACAGGATGGAAATAAAATTTCAACCGAATAGTGAACGATCAAAATGAAACTCGGGCATGAGTTTTTAACAAGAGTTGCTGTACTTTTGTTATATGCTGCAGAAATGAGGTTTGCTGCGCAAAAACTTCAATCTCCATTTTATACTATTCACACAATCGATGACAGAAACTAGAGAAATAGCAGTTAACATCCGAGCTGAAAAAGATAACTATATGACATGCTATCCCGAGAATGACTTATTCAGATACATAAACCGAGGTCAGTCGTGGCCTGGACATGAGGAGTAGGAGGGATGGGGCAGATATGGGGGTCGGCCAGACTGAAGAAAACAGTAAAACAAGAAGACATCTGATGGGCTAATTGTGCTATGCCAATCATGACAAATCAGATGAGGGGAGGGGGGGGGGTATTAAGGGGGCCGGGACCTTCGATAGGCAAAATTATACGTATATCATGAAATGGGCGCTTTCATGAACTGGAGCTCTCCCAGGGCGCATACTTTCATCAACCAAGACAATGTTAATTAAAAATTGGAAATAGTCCTAAAACTAGAGTTTCCTATTAGCAAAACCGAAATCTGATCATTTGTGCCTTGTGAAATCTGATCATTTGTGCCTTGTGACAGTAAGAACAGCTTTCCTAATTTACTCAAAGATCCAGCTGTAACTTTTTGAGTTATGTTTTAAGAGCAAATTTTTAAAAGGAGTTGCCAAACACAAAAACGCCCCAACCGATTATCACCAAAACTTTAGCCAACAATTCCTACGAGTTTCATGAAGATCCGTTCATAATTAGTCTATTTATTATTATTATTATTATTATTAAAACTTCACGCTTGGGCTCCCACGGACAGGTAATACAACCCAAATGAAGCATTTGCAACACCGGGAAGCCCAAAACGCTGCTAAAGGAAATCCAGCAAANCTTCACATCGAAGCTGGCCAAACCGTTACTGCCTGTGCTGTAGAGTTGTTTTAGTTCTCAGGGAAAATGACATGTTATTACCATTTTATGAACACCATTTTTCTTTCAACTCTATGATATCGTTCTATAAAACATAGCATTAAATTTTCACCTTCATTTTCGGCTTAAAATTCTCTTGGATTAAATTTGTTCCACAGTTTTATAAACGTGATTTTGAAAACCTGTGCAATTTTGCCGACAGCTTACAGGATGGAAATAAAATTTCAACCTAATAGTGAACGATCAAAATGAAACACGGACATGGGTTTTTAACAATAGTTGCTGTACTTTTATTATATGCTGCAGAAATGAGGTTTGCTGCGCAAAATCTTCAATCTTCATTTTATGCTATTCACACAATCGATGACAGAAACTAGAGAAGTAGCAGTTAACATCCGAGCTGAAAAAGATAATTATATGACATGCTATCCCGAGAATGACTTATTCAGATACACAAACCGAGGTTAGTCGTGGCCTGGACATGGGGAGTAGGAGGGACGGGGCAGATATGGGGGTCGGCCAGACTGAAGAAAACAGTAAAACAAGAAGACATCTGATGGGCTAATTGTGTTATGCCAATCATGACAAATCAGATGAGGGAAGGGGAGGGGGGGTATTTAAGGAGGCCGGGACCTTCGATAGGCAAAATTATGTGTATATCGTGAAATGGGCGCTTTCATGAACTGGAGCTCTCCCAGGGCGCATTCTTTCATCAACCAAGACAATGTTAACTAAAAATTCGAAATAGTCCTAAAACTAGGGTTTCCTATTAGCAAAACCGAAATCAGATTATTTGTGCCTTGTGACAGTAAGAACAGCTTTTCTAATTTACTCAAAGATCCAGCTGTAACTTTTTGAGTTATGTTTTAAGGGAAAATTTTTAGAAAGAGATGCCAAACACAAAAACGCCCCAACCGATTATTACCAAAACTTTAATCAACAATTCCGACGAGTTTCATGAAGATCCGTTCATAATTTGTCTATTTATATTTGACAGACATAAAAACCAACATAGAATGAGACAAATGGACTAACAGATCAACACAAAGCTTTGCCATGAACTCCTACCAACAATCCAACAATTCATTCAAATTTTATAAAAATGCGTTAAATAGGCAAACAAACAACCGGTTAAGCGGATCTTCACCAAAAGTTCATTATCTGCTCCTCCGAACATACCTAAGAATCCCATCAAATTGCGTAAAGATCCGTTCATAACTAGGAGTTAAGGGCTAAGAAAACAAACTCCACAGCACAATTTCACAATGCGCTACCACATTTAATAGAAAAACATTTCTTAACCTGATGCCGACTGTGAGATATCCAATAGAACCAAGCCTAAAGCTGCATGGTTTAGAAAATAAACCGACGTCATATATATAGTTAGGCTTTTGACACACACACACATGCTGATATCTCGTTATCCCCGCCAAAAAAATTAGGTTTCTGGCGAGTTTGTCTAGTAATCTCTCTCTTTGTCTGCCAATAAGATAACTCAAAACGTTATGGAGGGATATTTACGGAGTTAAAAGTTACGTTATGGTAGAAGGTATGTTCGGACGAGCAGATGGTTAACTTATGGTAAAGATCAGTCCAACAATTTGTTTCTTTGTCTGTCTGCCTCAATTTCTTCGTAGCAGCATACCTCAAAAAGTTATGGGCCGATCTTTAGGGAATTTCAGGAGTTGTTTCGGGTTGTTTCTAGGAGCAAAATTCCAAATTTAATGTTGATCAGTTTGACGTAGGTTTACTTTTATGTTTTTTAGTAGCGTAACTCAAGAAGTTATGGACGGATGTTTGTGAATTTTGTAGGAATTGTTAGAAATGTTTAAGGACGCAAATGAACAAATTTTGGTGATGACCGCTTCTTCTGTTCGTGCGTTTGACGAATGTTTTACAAAATGTTTGTCAGACCATAACTTAAAGAGTTACGGACAGATAATCAAGAAAATTGTAGAAACTATTATTACTATGAGGAGACTGAAATGGACAAATTTCGGGGGTGATAAAAAGTAAATCGTAGTGTCAGGACAATTTGAAATCTTCTATAACATTATCTTACTCAGCGGAGGCATCCGCATTCTGAGTGCTCTAGTTATATCTAAATGTGTTGATCAGTGATGAGTAATTCGTGTCAGTTCGCACGTGCAGAAGCATCGATCTTACACGACAGCCTAACTTGTCTGTGTATTGGTTGCCATGCCTCAGCCTGTGACCTCCGGCATGTCCAATGGATTTTATTGAATAGCCCCTCATTGTACCTCGAGCGGCGAAGTTTTTAGAATACCCATCGTATGATACGACGTGGCGTGTTATTAATGTTGTACTTCTTTTACAGTTATATTTACATATATAGTTTCTAGTATTTTCTTTTGTGTAACTTAATTCTTCTCGTTTTTTTACTGCCACATTTTATTTGCCATTTCAAGTCGCTAAAAATATTAGTAGTTACAACGATGTAACCCACAAATACTATTAGAGTATGGGCCATCGGAAATGACGGTCATAAGTTTATGATAAACTTTTTTTAAAGTTTTTGCGTATGGGTTCGGATTTTAGACTGTGCGCAATTCATATGAATTTCGAGACGTATCAAAAAATTTTCAATTGCCTCCTAATGCCTACTTATCCAGTTTTTACATCACCTCTCTTTTCACCAACATTCACCTAGACGTCACTATAGATATTATTTACAACAAAGTTTTTGATAATACGTACTTATCCCACAACATGGACAAACCTACTTTAAAAACTTTCTTTAGTCTTACTATTAAATATTTTTCTGTGCCATCATTATACTCTTTGGCTTCACGATTGCCCAAGTTACTTTAAACCAATCCACTATAATCGTTGTGTAGATGGCGCTTTTCCTCATATTCAAAGATTAAACTAATTCTGATTCGTTTCGGCAATATTTAAATAGTACCCAAATATCAGATTCACTACCTACAGCCAATCAAATAATGCTTTAGCTTCTCTAGGAATTTCAATAACAAATGAAGACTCAACACTACCACTGGAGGTTGCAGAAATCCCACATTCTCGGGCCTCGGGACAAGTTGCTTTTAGTCACTGCTACAATCAATTTATAATCAATGTCATAAAAACTCTACTATTTCGGGCATACGATTTGTCTTCCTCCACCCTTGCATTTTCAAATGAAGGTGACTTTCTCCAAAAATTTTTTCAAGAATAACTGTTATCCGCACCATTTTCAGGACAACTACCGAAAATTGTTTTAAGACAAGCTGCTCGACCCAGGCATAAGTAAATCCTTCGTCCGTAAATTAGAATTCTTGCACTCGCTTCCGTACTACAACAATGCCTCTGATAGTACAGCAAACACTTTGAAAGCGTTCCTCTCTAAAGCTTACCCACACATAAACTTCAAATGTTCATAGAGAAACACATTCACCATTGGATCCTTCTTTAATTTTAAAAACAAATCTCTCACACCCCTTTGTCGAGTGTTAGCTACCGTTTTCAATGCAGAGGTTGCAATGCCACTTACATCGGTACCACTGGATGACGTTTCAAAGACCGCATTGACTAACATTTAGGTATATGTGGTCGAACCGGTTTACCACTCGCATAACCCTCACAATCAGCTCACCGCCTGCATGCTGAGCAAAACAACCATCCCTAAAAAAAATTGATGTAGCGATTTTCGTACTTGTTTTTTCCCCTATGGGCTTATTATACTTCTAAATTTATTTGTGGAGGAAGTTAACAATACTGTTACTTCAAACGCGTTTATACCAGTCCTTTTGTGAACTGTAGTTATTGCCCTGATAAAACAATAATAATGCCTTGAGTTACCTGTCGCCCTGCCGACACGATGTGTTACTAACTTTGCCCATGACTCGGTCATACTTGCGATCTTTGTAAAATTTGTTTTCTTGTCATAGTTTGTGTAATTCTTGATTTGTCTTATTGTAGTTGACTATTTGAACTCGCTCAGCTAATGCCGCGGCTTTTGCCTTTTTAATAAATTTATGTTCTAAATTTTCAAGTTAGCGAGCGCTGTTTCATGTGAATCGCGGACACGGAGTGAACGCCATAATTACTTGTGCTATGTATGTCGCACCCAGCCTGTGTATTGGGGAACGCGTAAAGTATCAGCTATACTGTCCGCAGCCCTGTGCCGTACCATACGCTTTTGATGTATCAATATTGAGAAATTACTCTGCCCTACGGAGTTTATTACTACAATACTAAGCAGAAAGACAAGATGTGAGGTTCTACCGGAGTGTGGTTGCCGATGGATGCCACCGAGGAAATTTAGCTACTGCTATCTAGAGCGTTTGATAATAAATGTAGGGCCTAGCTTTCCAACCACTACAGTAGGTTTTTCTCCTCACTTCTCATATATTCGCTTCCATTTTTCTGCAATAATGAGCGTTTTTTTATGAAGATGTATATATATATATGTCAAATTTTTTAGACAGTATATGTAATCGTATTATATCTATGTCCCAGGTCATCGCTTCATTACTGTTTCTTTCCCATGCAAAACTTACTCAGTTTAGTTCACTATCATATAGCTCATTTTCTATACGTCCTGGTATGAATACGATCATAGGGAAGGTACTTAACTGAAACACCTTTCCAATTATGACTCTCTATTTCCCACCAATTCATATATTTTCCATGTATTTTTCCTACTTTCATGTTAGATCTTCATACAGAGCAGCCATTTTCATGATATCATCACACCCGCAGTCGAAATCACACATTTTTTTATTCATCCACTCAATATATATACGAATTTTATACAATATAGAAGTTAACTATCATTCATACGGTATTGATATAACAAGTATCAGTTTCAGTTATATATATATATGTAATATATATATAGTACGTTACCTTTAATTATGCAAATACAATTTGTTTTACTTATTTTTCAAGATAAGTGTCAAATACTTAAAATGTTAATAGTAATTTAGTGCACACGTATGTTGTAGCTATAAAAACAATTATAGAAAAATAAAACAGAACCATTTAACACGTTTTGGTAATATTTGCTTATCTTATCGCACGGGGTTTTGCTGTTACGCCAGATTATGCAACATTACTCTCTAGTCAACATGGGCAAGAAAAGCGGTTTAAAAAGTGAGGAAAAGATGAAAGTAACCTCGTTATTGGCTTCTGGTAAGACAACATTCGAAGTTTCCAAGGAATTACCGCGTGATCACCGAACAATAATTAAGGCTTATGCAATTGAAGGTAAGGTCAGCCGGAAAACTCCGGGTAGAGCCTCTACGAAGAAAATGACTGCTCGGGATATGCAACATTTGAAGGTTACTATGGCTAGAAAACAACTTTCCACAAGTAAGGCGATATTTGAACACGATGGAGCCCCAATACTAAGTAGAAAGACAAAATGTGAGGTTCTGCAGAAGCTAGGGAAAGTGAAGAAGGCAATTAAACGACCACTTCTAGCAAAAACTCACAAAGAAAATAGGGTCAAATGGGCTGAGGATAACATGAAAACTGATAATTCCAATGCAATATTTTCTGACGAATGCAGAGCCACTCTTAATGATCCCGATGGATGGGCGTCTGGATGGGTCCTCCATGACCGACCTCTCAACAGACACGACTTAACCGTCAACAAGGTGGTGGAGATATAATGTTTTGGGCCGGAATAGTAGGTGACACCCTTATTGTTTCATTTGAAGTGACAGAAAGAGTTAAACTGAATGCAGGAAAGTACTGCCAGTTTCTTGAAGATAACTTGATTCCATGGCTTGATGAACAGACTATCGCACGCAGATCGAAATTTGGTATTTCAGCACGATAACGCTTCCTTACACCGAGCACGGTACACTGCTAACTGGCCTTCAGAAGGAGGGTTTAAAACAAAAATATATGACTTGGCCAGCGAATGGCCCCGATTTAAATGCCATTGAGAACCTCTGGGCAATGATCAAAAGGAAGGTCTATGAAGGTGGTCGGCAGTTTTCGAATAAAGTAAGTCTGTGGATCGCAGTAAAAACAGATGCAGATTCCATTTCACCATTTGAAATATCAAACCTGACAAAGTCAGTTGATAATCGCCTTATAAAAATCATGACGAATGGAGGTTGCATGTTCAAAATTAACTTGCTATGTTTATCACAACTGAACAATATTGTAAGACGTATTTTAGCATATTTTGGGTTATTTTACTGTCTCAAGCGTCAAATATTGTCATCGTCCACAGTAAATGTTGGTGTATCGCTACGAATGATTGTCTCCTGCTGATAAACAAATTTCTTGCATCATCAAGAACCGATTACGTTTTTGTTTAAGGTCGTTCTGTTAACAAAAAAAAAAAAAATTCGTAGCCTAATCTATTTACAATTAGCCTCATTTGCAAAGTTCATCGGACAGATCAAGTTATCTTGTGGTCCAAGCTGAAATAAATCGCATAACCTAAAGTTCCTCGTCTAATATAACGCACTTCGTTTAACATTATGCTCATCTCATCTACCGCACGTCGCATCTAACCTAACGTTAATCAGCTAATCTAACGCTTGTGATGTAAACCTGTCAAACTTAATTAACGCTCTCTAGTAACACTGATTTATCTAAAGTAACACCCCGTATTCAAAGAACCGCACCTCATCTAGCCTAACGCTTCTCATGCAGCCAAACATTAATATTCTAGCTCAACACTCTTCGTACACCAATACTCTCCTCATCTAACTCTACGATCTTCATCCTCATCCAATCTAACTCCTCTCATTTGAAACTTAACGGGGCATATTTAACTTGACTTAATGTTTTTCGGTCGACTGACGCACTCCATCTAACGAAACCTAGCCCCAAAAGTATAACCCAATTATCTATTCCAACGTTTCTCATATGAGCTAAATCACTTCATCTAACGTCACCTAGCGATTCTAACGTGTCCTAATGCTCATCATGTAACATAAGACTTCCAATCTAAACAAACGCTTCTCGTATGCTAACAATCTATGTAGTCTAACGCACTGCACTTGAGTTTCTAATCGAAACAAACTAATCATCTAATCTAACTAGAATCAGTGACATCCCTCGTGTCATACGGTGTAGATTCTAGTAAGTTCGCTGCAGTAAGTGCAATGCAAGGCGGTTCCATAAAATCATTTGGACGTGCCGGAGGTCACAGTCTGAGGCATGGCAACCAGTACACAGACAAGCTAAGCTGACGTGTAAAGTCGATGTTGCTGCACGTGTGAACAGAGACGAATAACAGATCAGCATATAACAAGAGATCGACAGCTCAGCCCGTGTGAACAGAGACGAATAACAGATCAACATATAACAAGAGATCGGCAGCTCAGCACGTGTGTGCCAAGCACTAGAACTCAAAAATACAGGTCAGTTACTTTTCTAAAACACGGCACTTTGAGCTTAGTTCTGTTTCATACCTCAGTCATCAGCAGCTTAGCAAATGCTTTTCTATTAAATCACAACCGTGTGTGTTCAAATTGGGCTGTGGAATGTGTTTTCTTACATGTAACCTTCTGGTGATTGAGATTCAGCTTAAGTAAGAGTTTGTGTTTTTCACCCGCTGATCATCTTAATTATTATGGCATTAATTAAAATACCTGATGGGCAAATAACATTGAGATTAGCGGAAATAAACATGTGGAAAACCAGAAGCAGTGAATAGATTCAGAGCTTTTATTTAGTTCTACATTTATTTTCTTCGTCACACTCAAATTAACAAAAGTGTAGACATAAAAATGTTGACTTTTCGGGATTAAGTTCCCATTTTCAGGCCTAAAACCAAGGATGTGAACGTCTAAAACTAGAAATATATTTCGATAGCCTAGCTGGGGACAGAGGTCTCATCGTGGGGACGTATAAAAGGTGAATGAGTGGAATAAGGTCGGAGGGGGGGGGGAGGGGTTGTGCGACCCCTAGGACCATTATTGGACGTAAGTGGATCAATGACTGATTACGATAAGGAGATGAGTGGTAGACTGAGCCGCCAAAACCAAAAAGGTTTTCCGAAGAAAAAAATACAGTAGCCCTGATGTTTAATCATTAGAAGCAACTGATAAGTACCTAATGGATTTTGAATTCACAAAACTAAGCACTGAATTAGCCATTTATGAAATTAGCGGAAACAGATGCTTCAGGACCAGATGATGTTCGTGCAGAAACCTCAAAATGTGCAAGCTAAGCGTTTGTTACCCGCTCTACCTCATGCGGCGCAAATCATTTAACGATAGATAGTGTTATACCAAGCACTTATAAACACGCAATCATTACCCCAATTCTTAACACTGGACATAGCGCAGATTCAACTAACTATAGACCTGTGGTTATGAACTAGCCACGTAGTGAAAACGCTTGAAAGGTTGTTCCGTAAACACCTAGTGCACCATCTTGAGAGTAATGACCTACTCAATTCAAAACAACATGGGTTTTGTACATAAACGTTCCACTACTTCACAGCTGCTGCAGCATTATGATTCTATCGTAGAGGCATTGTGCCAAGGAAATAATTTGGAAGTAAATATACTTAGATTTTGCTAAGGCTTTTGACAAGGTTGACCTCGGAATCCTAATGTTAAAACTATTCTGCATGGGCATCTGTGGAAAATATCTTCTGTTGCTTGAAGCATTCCTGTCAAATAATATTCAAAGTGTAATCGTCAGCAACAAAGTGTCATCCAGACAGCCGGTACACAGTGGAGTACCACAAGGCACCGTATCTGGGCCTGTTCTCTTTCTCGTCATGATCAATGACATAGGGCACGGATGTAACTATGCGGTCCCTTCGTCATTTTCAGACGATACACGAATACTATAACTGTTGTGCAATGTATGGAAGACGTGCTGTCTGTGCTGCGAGATTTGGAAAGTATCTGCCAATGGGCGGTAAAAAGTAGCATGACCTTTAATGAAAGAAAATTCAAACATCTAAGATACGAAAAAAATAGAACACTCTTTGAATTCACACTACATATTATATACCATGAAATTGAAAGAAAGACAGTTTTAAGAGACCTTGGAGTGAGAATGCAAGGCGATGCTACCTTCGAAGAACATATTACTAGTTATCGTTGTGGGAATAAAATGGAGTGGATGGGTTTTACAAACTTTCTCGTCCCGCGAAGTGGATGTAATACTCACACTATGGAGACAATTCTTCCGAGAATAGAATGCTACTGTTCTCCATTTTAGATGCCGAGTACAAGAAAACAGCTAGAAAAACTTGAAGCTATCCATAGATCGTTGGAGTGCGATTACCATAAACGACTTAGCTATCTCAAATTGTATCTAGTACAATGAAGATGCGAACGATTGACATTCATATATATTTGGAAAATTCTGGATCGTATTACTGCGAATGTCAATTAGCGGATTGTCGCCAGACACTCGGAAAGACCTGGAAGGACTTGTGATAAACACATCCCAAGCAGAGATGGGGGAAAAGCCGTGACCACAAAACATTCTAATAGCTTCGCTGCACGGGAAGTAAGATTGTATCACAAAATGCCTCGGCATATTCGAAACGCCACTGATATGAAAATTATAGAGTATAAAGATATACTGGATTCCTATTTAATTAAGAGAAATACCAGATATACCAGTGGTCAGCAGCTATGGGCACTGTGGAGCTAATTCGCTGCTGGCTCTCGCTTTGGTGCTAACTGCGGTCCCACAGAAGACACCCCGCTGCGTGACTCTACACACGAGGGGTGACGTGAGGAACGCTACCTGTACTTCTTCCGAAGACCCAAAAGGTGCCATCATGAACCCTTTCTGATTTGTCCTGATTGCCCTATCAAGCACCAAATATCTTCTCCCAATTGTACTCTTTCTTCAGCCTGGCTTGCCCCCACTTAATCCCCCCCCCCACTTCCGCCTCTCGAACCATTCCACACCTCATTACCAGGCCACGTGTGTGACCTCAGTCTGTACTGTATATTTGCATAGGTTAATCTCGCGATAGCGTGTCGTAGAATAATTTTTTTTTAGACGGAGGTGGGCTGCAAAGTTACTTGCTTATTGCTCCTTTTACCTCCGAGAAGGAGCTTATATTTCCATCGGGTTTGTCTGTCTGTGTGTCTTTGTTATTCTATTTGTCTGTCTGTCAGCCAGATAACTCAAAAAGTTATGGACGGGTTTTGATGAAATTTACCGAGTTTAAAAAGTATCTTAGCAGGAACAGATGATTACCTTTTGGTAAAGATCCGTTCATAAGCTTGTTTGTCTACCTCATATTTGTTGATGCCGATTTTCATGAAAATTACATGAGTTGTTGGATTTGTTACAAAGAGTAAATGACCCAATTTTTTGTGACGATTTGTATGTTTGTTCGCGCGTTTGTCGCTGTATTTGATTTTACGCTTGTTAGCGCCATAACTAAAAAAGTTTTCAATGGATATCCATGAAATTTACAGGAGTTGTTAGTAATGTTAAAAGACATAGATGATTAAATTTTGGCCCAGATCCGACTGTTTGTGTGTTTGACTTATGTTTATCATATTGTTTGATAGCAGCATAAGTCAAAAAGATTATGAGCGGATCTTCAAGAAAATTACAGAAGCTGTTCATACTATCAGAGGGCACACACGATTAGATTTTGAAGTCGATACAAAGAAAATTAATTTTTCAGAGCGACTTTTAATTTTTCGTTACCGCTGCCTGGCTGGTGAAGGTATGCGCTCTCAGAGTGTTCTATTTTTTGTCTGGGATTGTGTGAATAATACTAGATAGCACTTTTGGAGTACATACCACCGCCAGGCAAAGCAATGGAAACGAAGAATTCAAACTGGGGCTGAAATAAGATTTTCCCTATTTCGACTCCAAAATCTTATCAGTTGTACCTTTTGATGGTATGAACAGTGTCTGTAAATTTCTTGAAGATCCGTTCATAACTTGTTGAGTTATGGCACTGAGAAAATATAGGTAAACGAACAAACGGATGGACGATTTCCACCAAAAGTTCATCGTCCGTTACTGTTAACTTGCCAAACAATCGTTTAATGTTTCGTAAAGATCCGTTCATAACTTTCAGAGTCATCTTGGGGACAGACAACGAGACAGACAAGCACGACAAAAACATAACCTCATTGGCGGAGGTAATTAAATATAATTATACAGAGCACTCTGCGTGAGCATACTTCCGCCAACCAAAGCAACGGCAGTGGAAAATTTCAATTGGCTCTTCAACCAGGATTTTCTTTGTATCAACACCAAAATGTACTCATTTGTGCTTCTTTATAGTATTAACAGTTTCTTTAAATATTTTTCTTGAAGCTCCGTTCATGCCTTTTTTGAGTAATGCTGCTAACAAATTTTATGACAAACATAAGTCAAACACTCAAAATGATTAGCCGTTCTGCACCAACATTTAACCTTCTATGTCTTTTCACATTAATGAAAACAACTGTGAATTTCAGAAAGATCTCTTCAGAACTTTTTGAGTTATCCTGCTAACAAGCTCAAAATTTAACATCACGAATAACAGACAAGTAACAGACGAACGAACCAACAGATCATCACAAAAATCTTGCCTTTTACTCTTCGTAACATACCCAACAACTTATGTAAATATCATGAAAATCTATCCATAACTTTTTGAGCTATGTCATTGAGAAAAATAGGCAGACAAACAAACAAATGGACGGATTTTCACCCAAAGTTAATCATGTTTCTGTTAACATACCTAACAATCACGGAAAATTTCGTAAAGCTTGGTCCATAACTTTTTGAGTTATTTTGGTGAAAGACAAACGAACAGACAAACACACCGACAAATGGACAAAGAGACAGACAAAAACATAACCTCATTGGTGGAGGTAATTTATCGTGTTGATCTGGGTCGTTCACAGTACAACAACCGAGGTTCCTAAGTGGCAAATGTTCTCGTATATCCACAAGCGAAAACAGTAAGCGATCTTTGACACCCAGTAAAGGATATACGGAAAATGGAGTCATGCAGTCCAACCCCGCCTGACCTTTGCGAGTTTCAACTAAGAAACACCTTTTATTTCTTATGAGCGCATTAGCTTGCGTTGCATTTGCCTCAATGTTATCGTTGTCGAAAATTTTCTTTTCAATTTCCAGAATGTTGATCAAAAGGAAAATTGGTGACCATAAACTAGCTGACTGACACCATACTTTGACTAAACGCACTCGAAATTTTACAGCATCACTGTATTCAAAAGACGTTTGCAACAATACACCAAGTACCATACATCACATACACGAAAAACATTAAGCTTGTGTTACACACAGTAATGCTGATGAACAATGAGCGCGAAATATCTGCAATATACAGTATATTCGTGCTGCCTTCTGGCGTCAGGGGTCGATAACCTCTAGTGTTGATAATAATTATGTGTGATCTCTTGGTATACGAATGATTTTTTTTTTTAAAGAATGCTGAGAAAATATGAAATAGTCAAGGAAATGTGCTCAGCACCAATAGTCATGATAAAATATCTGATTACAAATCAAAATAATTATTAAACACTTTTTTCACGCACCAGTTCTTTAAGAATGTTTAGTATAATTTCCAGCGAGGGGAGGCATTTTTGTAATAAATGAATAAATCTCCCCCCCCCCCAAGAAATGAATCCTGCGCAGGAGGCAAATCCCAAAATGTCATGAATCCGCTAGTGACCATCGCATCGCTTTTTACAATTGTTATTGAATCAGAACAAAATATATATAGTTTGCTTCCATCTCCGAAGAAAATTCAGGTCTACTGTTAGTATAACGTCAGGATGTGTCTATACGGCGATACGGCGAGGACGCACTTGGGCGCTTGCTTGCTTGACCGTGTTTGGACATGTTGTTAACAACTCATGAGAAAATCCCATTTTTTCCCATTTTAGCCGTCAGCGTCAGAAGCCACTTGGACCTAAGAGTCAAGTACTGTTGCGGTCTATGCTAAAACCTATGGTCAACAGCATAGATAGGAATTTCGCTCATGAGTTAAAAAAGGGAACTTATTAGGCAGTAAGCAATAGAATAATCGGGCTATTCATCTTAAATACTAAATATAATAAATATCAAGTAATACCGTACATAAATAAGTATGTGCGGTTTGTCGATTGTGTACGGGTAACGACTCGCATACGGATGGTGTCTGAAAATAAACTCCATTATATTGTAGGTACAGCCGCTCGGAGCCGCTATATTCAAGATCACCGAGGACAACTTAACTCGTGACGTAACGCCAATATATCTCATGATAGAAATTTAGACAGTGAATGGGCTCTATCAGAATTTTCAAAGCTTCATAAACATCATATATAATTTCCTCAGAACCCATCATCTCTGTTAATCATGATAGCAATTCGAATGGGGAGCCGTGAGGAAAATTACACATTTCCCAGGCCTCATCAGTAGTTCCCCAGAACCTTTCATGGTACAGAACATTTTTTTGCGTTCCTGAAGACCAGTGGAGTCCTAAATGTGGGATAGAAGTCGTGTTGTAGCAAAGAGAAGGGTTTAGTGAATGGGCAAACACCACGATTTTTTATTATCTGGGCGAGTGGATTTGTAAACATTTAGGTGAGGTAGCCCTTCAAGGATCTCGATCTCCGTGGAAACACATGTGTGTTTATGGGCGCAACTTACATTGGCGCTATTTCAGGGATATTCACAACATTTCCAATATTAGATTAGATAGGCGGCAGTAGACGAACCAACAGACAAATTCTCAAAGAGACACCAAAACTTTCGCCTCGGCCTTCTAAGAACTATTGTCATTAAGTAAGTAGGATATAAACGACTGGGGGAAAGAGAAGAAGAAGAGGAAAAAAAGAAGAGGAGGGAGAAGAGTCTCAGCAAAAGAGACGATCACGAATGCACGAAGTTATGATCAAAGCCGCTGATATGCGGAGTTAAAGATGTCAGACAGTGTAGTTGGAGCGAAAGAGAGAAGAAAACGGATTTAGGAAGCCCCGGAGGCTTTAGCCGTTAACGGTGTGCGACTCCAGGAGGAGGAATCCTTAGCTGTGGGGGATGTCTCTCCCAATGTAAGTCAAGACGATTTTTAAACGCGTTGACTGATTCCGCACTAACAACGTCGGAAGGGAGTCTATTCTAAATGCTGACTATGAAATACGGAAAGAACTGCTGACTTAAGGTCGTTCTTCGAGCTTTGTGCTTGAGTTTTTGACCGTTGTTTCGCAAGCGATCATTTAGATCTCTTTTAAAGAGAGAGAGCCATTCAAATACTTGAATGTTTCTATTAATTGCCCTCTGAGTCGTCTTTGCTCGAGAGAGATCAGACCCAGTTCCTTTAGGCGACATTTATACGGCTTGTTTCGCAGCTGAGGTATCAATTTCGTTGCTCTGCGTTGGACTCTTTCCATGTTATCGATATCTTTGCACAGATGTGGCGACAGAATTGAACAGCAAATTCTAAGTGTGGCCGCACTAGTGCCTTGTACAGGGAGGGGAACGATGATGTCCTTGGACTTATATTCAAAATTTCTGGTGATCAATCCGAGTACTCTGCTTGCCATTTTCCCGCTCTTGTCTACTTGTTGACTGTGCTGTAGCTTGTTTGTAATAGTGATTCATAAGTCACGTTGTTGGTTGACAGGAGCCAATTCTGTCCCATTCATTTTCAATGGAGTTGAAGAGTTCACTAGCCTACGTGCATTACTGAGCATTTGTCAACATTAAAGCTCATCTGCCACGTTGTGCTCCATTCCATGAGGTGGTCAAGATCTTGTTGGAGCTCGGTTTTTTTCGTGGCAGGATGGCATAGTTGTGTATCCGCAAATTTACTGATTTTACTACGGATGATGTAATGTAATGAAATTCGCAATTGTGTCGTCTCACAGTAGGGTAACATGTCTAGTACCCATCCAACATGCTAGTAGCCGTCCACTTGGCACAACAATATTTCCTGTGTGAAAACTAGCTATGCTAGAAAGACGTACATAGGCTTAAACTGTAGGCTAAGTAGTGCCGCACCATCATTGAGAATGACGGGCAAAAATAAAAACAACAAAATATGGTTCATTGTATAAAACGCAAACGTTTCGGAATACTAAAATTCCATCATCAGTGCTGAAATATAAACAGATAATGAAGTAATTCAATCACATTCACTGCAAAACATTCTGAAAGTTCTTGTGAAGTAAAATAATTTAAAACGAGAGAGAGAAAAGAAAAAAAAAACTTTCCTAAAATACAGTACACACATCTACACGGATTTACACACAGACAGGGGAAGTTAGAGGAAGAAGCTATCATGAGGGGGACTGTAGTTTGGTCAGTGTTTAACGATGGTCTTTCAGTAAAAATATACAAGCTTTCTAAAATGCGGAGATCGATGTTCGTATTACTCCTGCCTAAAACCAAAAAATTTGACATTTTAAAACGATGATTTTCTTCTATTCAATGATTTCTAATGGAAGAATGTGATGGAGTTGCAATGTGTCTACCGGTACGGTAAGAGATGCCTGCGTGTTGGCTGCGTGACAAACTGTTGAAGCGAAGAACTTCCAACATATGAGCGCTGGCAGCTGTCACACTTCTACGCATGAACACAGCCACTAAGCAGAGCATCATCTAACTTGTATTTTCTAGGGAAGAAAGAACCAATTTTAACTCTTTATTGCCTCGATAGAACATCACTTTTTTTAGGAATAACACTACATGTAATGTCATCATATGTGTACCGTAGGCACTAAAGGGTTAAAATTGTTCCGATGAAACCGTCTGTCGTCCAGAGATGGATAAAAGTTATGAATGAGACCTGTAATTTCTTTGCGCAGTTCCCGATTTATATAGCCCATAAATGGTAATCCTATGTACATTTTTTTGCTTCGGTACTGTAAAATAGATCTTTTGCTGCATAAAAACTTTGTTTAAAATTTTTTTGATTTGGTTATCTATAAGCACTGATGGGTAAAGATTATTCCGAAAGAATTGCTTTAGAAATGTGACTTCACTGTGAAATATTTCATGATTAGTTGAAATTCTGTATGCGCGATATAAAAGCGTAGTAATAGTAGGTATGATATACCCTGAATATATGCAGCTAAAAAAAATTAGTTCCGAGGCCTGTAAATCAGGGTTGCGGAGCTGGGGTCGGAGGGTTTGAGGGGGAGTCGGAGTCGGAATCTCACTTGCTCTAGGAGTCGGAGTCGGAATTTTTAGTCCGACTCCGGGATGCCATTTATAAACAAATATTCAAATCTAAATTTTCAGTCACAAATTTAAAAAAAAATGTAAATGTGGATATATTTTTTTGCACATTTCTCTTTTACAGCTATAGCTACCATGTATTTTCCTATTCTATGTGATGAGGCCATTGAGAAAATGTTGGGTAGAACTTTTTCACCTTGTACATTATGTGAGGGGGGCATGGGGGGGGCAAAATGAGCAATTTTAGACAGATTGTTCTGAAATTTGCATAGTATATGTGGTTTTGAAAAAGAAACATATTTTGTTCCTGCAATTTTTTTATTGAGGCCTCAGTTTTTGAGATAATGGAAATATATGTATATGAATATATACCCATATATTTTTTCTAAATTTTGAAGGAATAGAACTCAATGAGTTTTCATGCTACAATAAAAACAATGACAGTTTTAGAATCCTTGAAGCATTCCTAAGAAAACT
>LQNS02277221.1:10121696-10154100 GCA_001587735.2 Parhyale hawaiensis | reverse complement strand
GTTGGCCTGCAGGCTTTTAAGTCTGCTGTTAATGGTTTTTTGCTGGATTTCCTTTAGCAGCGTATTGGGCTTCCCGGTGTTGCGAATGCTTCATTTGGGTTGTATTACCTGTCCGTGGGAGCACAAGCGTGAAGTTTTAATAATAATAATAATAATACCCGAGGTATACTAGGACAATATGCTAGCCTGTTGCTGTATGTATGACCGAGTTTCATACCCTTTCTATTGTTGCTAGCCTATGTACCAGGCTAGTTATCATATATTGGTACTCCCTATACTGACTTCTTATAGGGAAAATTATACAATAAAATACTTTTAAAATATAGAGCAGTCTTGGAAATATATAAAGCGGTCAACAATAAATGACTGGTGGGCTAATTATGGCCAGAATGTGCATATTCCCAGAGGAGGAGTGCAACGCCATTGCGCGAGACTGTTGAAGAAACTATTAAAATTGCGCATTCTGCAGGCTTTGCTGAAATTTGTTCTAGCTACTGCGATAACGGAATTGCTAAAAAGTGACGATCGAGATACGACTAATCTGAACTGCAGCAAATAGTACAGAATACTACTGCAGATGAAATATATGAACAAAATCCTACATATTTTGTTGAGAGCGACACACAGGACACCACGAACGAAGCCATTCGAAAAATTCAAGAGTGTTCACATACAGTAGAGACATGAAAACAGCAAGAATGCGCAGTAGAAATAGATGAAGAGCGTAGGAAAGCATTTGGTATATCACTAGAATAATAAGATGGTCTTATTTCATAGCTACGATGAAACTGAAATTAATTCATTAGGCAAGAAAAAACGTTAAGCCCTGATTTCTTTCGCATTGCATCCGTTTTTGGCGATGAATGACTATATTAATAAGTATTTAATAATAAAAAATGGTTAATATTTGGAAAGTTTTTCTCATAAAATGCAGTCATATTTATCACGCAAACAAAGCTTTTCCCCTCATGATTTTTTTGTCCAATTTTCTCATGAAATTGTACCTTATCTCTTATTTTATACGACTAAATTTCAGGTTTTACTAACTCCCTTATAGAGTTGAAAAAATGAAATTAGCCGGCGTTTCAGTTGTTTAGCGGATGCATTTGTGTTTTGAATTCTATTTAATTCTATTCTCATATGCATCAAAAACTCTTTTAAAAAGTTTTCTAAGTGTACTGTTTCCATAGGAACCGGAATTGTACCCGATGTTCTCACTGAGCGCTTGCTTCCGGAACGCTGAAGGGCTCAGTAGGAGGTGAAAGTGTATGTATGGATACTAACATCAGTTGAAAACAAGCCGTATATGAGTGTCACCTACGTACAGCAAGTGGTACTCATCTCTTTCGAGCAGAGACGACTTAAGGGGCAGTTAATAGAAGCATTCAAGTACTTGATTAGCTCCGATGACGTGCCTTTAATGGGACTTCTTGAGAGAGACGTTAAAATTCGTCTGCAATACAGCGGCCAAAAACTCAAATATAAAGATTGAACAGCTGTTCTAAACCAAAAGTATTTACTGTTTTTCATAATGTATATCTGGAATAGACTTGTTTCCAAAGTTCTCGGGGTAGAGATAGACTAAGCGTTTAAAACTTTACTTGGCAAACATTGGCAACAACACCCTCCACTGCTACGAACCTTCTCCAGGAGTCGCAAACTCACGTCCGAATTAGGCTTCAAAGGTCACCTTGATCAACTATTTTACGACTTCGAGATCCGTGAAGCCGTTACAATAAATCGTCTTTGCACAATCATCTCCTTCGCTGAGCTTATTCTCATTTTCTTTCCTTCCTCAGATAGAATAGATTCGAAATAGAAAACTACTTATTTATTGAAAACGAAATTTTAAAAAATCAAAACCTATCTCCTCTCAAAATTTTGATGCTGCCGAGCTGGGGTTTTTTTTTTTTTTGCATTGCATTTGTAATTTACTTCTCTTTTCTATGGCTGAACAACATTTTTGAATTTCGATTTCGTTTTTGAGGTATTTTCGTTTTTCGATTTTTCTCGATTTTGCTCCAGGAACAAAAAATCTCATAAACTAAATCGAAATTCAAAAATATTGTTCGGCCATATGAAAGCGAAGTAAATTGCAAATACAACGCAGAAAACTGCAGCTCTCTAGCCTCAAAATTGTGGGAGGAGATAGGCTTTGAACTAAAATAAATAAACTTTTCAGGAGCTTAATTAGAGCCTGCGCTTCCGTTGTCTTTGAATAACTCGTGTTCTATGGCGAACATGAGAAAAAGTATATGAGCCGAATGCACATTCTTTTTCGATTTTACATACCTGTACAAAGTTTCAATCAAATCGGCGCATAAATGAAAACTTTTTTTCAATAATCGTATTCTTGAATTTCACCATATGAAATTTCGCCATATGGTTCAAATTTTGTTTCTTATTTTTGTTGTGATTTGATTAAAACTTGGTACAGATATGTAAAATCAGAAAAGAATGTGGGTTAGACTCCTGCACTTTTTCCATTTTCACCATAGGAAACGAGTTATTCAAAGAAAACGGGTTTTCTGTTTTCTTTGTATAACTCATTTTCTATGGCGAAAATGGGAAAACGTACATGAGTTAAACTCCCATCTTCTTCCGATTTTGCATATTTTTATCAATTTCCATGACGATCGGGCGAATAATAAAAGAGTTTTTGAAGTCAAAAATTCAAAAATCGTCACCCATCGGACCTCCAGTCCCTTATTCTACCTACTTGCGGTTACACTGGCTGCGTAAAATTTTGCCTGTTTGTAGTCTGATGTATAGCTACTGTTTAGTGGAAGAAAGCGAACTTTGACAACTTGAGGCGTTTTTGGGTGTTCTGTCCCCTTAAAAATAACAATCGAAGTTCAACGCACAAAAATGTCAAAAACAGATGCAGGTCGCATGACAAAACCAAGCTTGTTCGAATACTCAACTAGTTCTGAGGATTTCGTACGTGTTCTGACGTCTCCGTTGCCGCCACTATGCACACTTCATTGGAAATCATGCATTTGTTTTTTCTTCGAATTCGTCAGAACTCGTCCGAGCAGATATTCGTCAGAATTCGCATCCGTAGTAGCCGTCGCCTAAATCACCCTACAGAACATATCTAGACTCAATATCACCAATGGATCTTGCAAATATTTTACCAGCAAAGTTTTTGCTCTTTTCATATCATGATAGTGATACAAAGACAGCATGAAAAATATCGCAATTTCACTCTTCGGAGGTACAGCGCTTTTCTCGATTTTTTTTCTTCTATATTTGAATGCCTCGCTAACCTCTATTTTTCCTCATCGGTTGAGGAATGAGGATACCATACTTACAATTCTCATTTTTAACATTCCCTTTTTCCATCGGCACATTTAATGATGTCAGTTCTACTGCGGACCATCGGTTGCTTTACACTTTATGTGCGATATCTATCCCTAAAGTACAATACTCAGCCCATTTTATTCAATAAAAATGAATTCATGCCGCAGAAAGCACTTCTCTGTCAGTTTACGTAATTTCTTTAAACATGGCGCGTTCACTTAAAAAATGCTTTAAAATGAAGCAGTTCAGAACAGATATAGTTTTTCACTCTATTCTGTTAACGAATTTTCCCATATTTGGATCATTATGCGACCGCAGCTACGTAAATAATACAAGATATGAAAATCAGCACTTTATGTATTATACCTGTAAAATGAACTTCATGTCTTTGCTTCGAAACTGATTGAAAATTTCTTCAAGAGCGACCGCAAGTAGACAGCTATGGTTGAACTTCTTTCCAACGAAACTCAGAGCTACTTGCAAGTTGAAGCTTCCGCTCATACAGAAAATGCGTAATGTGCAGACACATGGACTGATGTACGGACGGATGGAATCTCAAGCAGAATTATAATATAGATTGACAATGCTACTCAAGGACAATGCTTAGAATTCTTCTATTTGTGGCACATTATCTTTCGTATCACAAGGTGAAGAAACTACATTGCCATAGAGTTTCCACTGCTTCATAGCTATGAACCTAGGCTTCTCTATGGCACCCTGTTCAACCTCCCGCCGTAAGTGAGGCAAGTTAGATGAGGTGCATTAGGTTATACGAGTTGCATTAGGTTAATCAATGTACTTTAAGGGGATCAAGCCAGGGATTTGGGTCAAATTATAACTTTTTCTTCTGCTGGAAAAGGGTCCTTAGGTAGTGAGCTATTGCGCCTTAAAATTTAGGGGGCTACAGGCACTAGAACTCCCCTCGCAAAAAAGGGGGCCCAAAGGGGGGGTAGAGGGGTTAAATATTATTATTTCTATTCATTTATTTATATATTATTCATTTTTTTGAAAAGGAATGCTTTACAGTGGGCTTTCAGGTCACAATTATTTAGGGCTACGGGTGCTATAAGTAACCCCCCCCCCAAAAAAAAGGGGCCCAAAGGGGGCAGGGAAAGAGTCAAAATTATGGTTTTATTGTTTGTGCAACTCGATTTTTTCACCGAAAAATGTAGAAAAGTCACCGTGTTTCTATGTTAAAAAAAAAACAAAGATTGTTTGGGAATCCTGGAAAGATTTGTGAAAAACTAATAGAGAAATATTTTCCATTCTTTACCTCATTTTCATTTTGTCATAGTTCAAAACCGAAAATTTTGTATATTTTTTTATTTAGTTAGTGATCAAAAAATTCTTATTAAAAGAAAAAAACGGAAAATTAAAAATCCAGCTCTGTTACATTGCTAGGAATGTTACAAGAATTCCAAAACTGTCGGAGTCTTTCTTCTAGCGTATAAACTTATAAACTTCTTTCTTTTGTAATAAAAGAAAACATAACACCTCCTAAAAAACAAAGGCGTAAGTCGAAAAAGATAGGCAGCATTTTTCAAAATTGCATATACAGTATTGTGCAAATATCAGACCGATCGTCCCACAAATGAAAATATCTTCTGCAACCATTTTTGATCCCCATGGTGAGTACTCAAATAATAAAATATTAATACTTGTAATTTAGTTATTTATAGTTCAAAATATGAAAACTATGCATTCATATCGTTTCTAGATGATAACACACCAGGAATACAGCAGAATCGAAAAAGTTACAGGAGCAAAATGTCTTTCTTTTTCAAAATTACATACCTAAGTAGTGCATAGTTCAATACAATTGATGAACAAAAAAAAAACTTGCTAAAATCTGAATTGATTCCCTTCAGATAGATATCATGCGTTGGGGCTGATGACATGCGTAGTCGCAGATAAGATGTGTTAGGGAAAACGGACTGCGCTAGGTTCGACAGAGTTCGTCAGTTACGTGACGGGCTTTAGTTTACACAGGGCGGGTTAGGTCAGACGAGCTACGTTAGATACAATAGCGTAGCTTAGCTTGGCTACATTCAAAAAGTGACAATATTGATTAATCACTGAATTTCTACAGGTCCCTATAGTATGATATGATGTAGGTGGTCATGATATTGTATTGATTAGATCACTTGTTTAGTTTCGGTTTCTTGCTATTAACGTTTTCTGTGCCCTATAGTTTTGAGCTTTATATATCAGTAAATAAAACTAATTTGAGTTTACCATTCTTTTACTTCTTAGAAGACGTTAGAATTTTATTAGGGCACTAAGTATAATATTTAGCTTCAAAACGTGAAATTCTGAGCTCCAGTGATTTTCAGTTATTTAAATGTCGAATTTTCTATTTCTGTGCCTTAGCTTTGATCGTCACTTTACACTACATGGGTTCGCCTTGATACTGCAGCTCACTATTTGAAAAGATTACCTTCATTCAAATAAAAAAATCACAAAAATTTGGGGTTTCGTAAATATGGCTACGTTTATCGAACAGCAATGTCTAAGCCGTCCGGCTTCATCATGTAAATTAATTTTTTTAAGTAAACATGGGCAAAAACGTTGTTGGTCTGATCGATGTCAATCGTGCTGGAATTACTGCATGCTTGGCATAGGCATATCTACGCTAGTCCCATCTAATGCCAAGGCCACATTTGAATTCGTACGAGCAACTGGAAGCGACGATGAACAACGCATTAGTCGCTTAGAATTATATTTTAACTCATTAGCATAGATACTGCGGCGTGAGCGCCATTCAAGCTGCTCATCCTGGAGCAATGGAATATGTACGAGTATTCAGTAACTAAAGATTCAGATTGAAAAATACCCAACCTTTCAAACAACATACACCTTTACACCTTTATTGTTCTCTCATATATTATGCCAGAGGCTAAAAATCATACATTATACAGAAACAGTACAGAGAACACGCCCATCAACAAGTAGTGGTAAACTTATTGGGCAGATAACATATTCTATGCGATATATCTGGCGATACAAAATTCCTTAAACCTAAATCTAAAAATATCGTCCGACATTGGTAAAATGAGTTGTTCTGGACTTTATTAAAAATTAACACTGCTCTAAAAATGGTAGAAAGTTTCTCAACCTCGAATCTAACTGTCGGCAAATTGAACCGGTCATTTCTCGTTTCGTAGTGTCCGTTTGGCATCAAGGGTACAAAATGATTTTCATATATATTCGAGACTGTGGCAATTGCAGTTCTAGTGAATTTGAGCAAAAAAATAGCTATATAAATCATCATATTTTAGAACGTTTAATCTACAGTACATAGCATAGGTAGACATCAATGGTATATTGTTGGCATCTCTCCTGACATTCAATATAATACGTAACGTTTCGTTCATTAGGGTTTTAATTTTTGTGGTGTGATAGAAGTTGCACCTCCCCAAATAATAATGGTGTAGTTTATATGCGAGTACATTAAGGAATAATAAAGTGATAGTAGTGAGTCCCTGCATAAGTGTTTGGCAACTGAATAAATTGCTTCTTTGGCCTTACTTAGTTTCAGACATAACTCTTCGATATGATTTGCAAATGTCAGTTTATCGTCGATTATCACTCCTAAATACCTGAATGATTTGACCCACTCTAATGCTATGTTATTTAAGTAAACAACTGGTAGATCAATTGCCGGTCTTGAGCTGAATAGCATAAGTTTTGTCTTCCTTGTATTTGGGGTTAGTCTATTACTATTAAGCCACGCTGGAAGACTATCGACAAACTGCACAATTTTGTTTATTGCACTTGGTAACATTGGTTCATTGACGTAAAATACGGCATCATCTGCAAAATGTATAAAACATAGAATCTTTCATGATTTTATGTTTTTTTAAGTTCCATTCATTCAAGTAAAACATTTAACAGCTTAAAAACATCGTATTCACTTTTGTAAAGTAGCGCTATCGTAATTCCTTGTCTTATCCCTACGCCCAGCTTTCAACAGGTGAATCCCTAATTCATCCGATTTTATTGAATCGATGCGTACGTGTAATTCGTTCAAAATTTTGAAACCGTAGCTCTTAATTTGAACTCTGAGCTCTCAATTTTGCACATCAAAACTTCAATGTTTCGTACATATATAGACCGAATTCATCGACTCATATTTTTCAGATATAATCATTAATTAATAATAAATGTAAGATAGATGAATACTAATTATAATGTCGACTAATCATGAAAATCAATACAACGTGTCAGTACGTATATCATCTTCAGAAGATTTAAATACAGCAAACACGAAAACCTATCCCAATAAAATATGCCTTCATTTCTCGAACAGCGAAGGGGGTTGTTGCGGGGACAAAGTCTAAAATACAACTGAATGAAGCAGATTTGAGGGACCGGATGTCGATGCCTGTAGAGTAGGAGAATTAAGGATTAGCTATGAATTGTGTGTAGAGGTACAGCCGATGTCATAATGCTAAGCTAGGTGTGTTTTATGAATGTAAACCATGGCGTACTCTAAGTTCGCTGTGATGTAGATGATGTCGAACGTTGCGAGTTCTTGTGGGGTGGAACAATCGATGATGGATTAGTCTTTTTTGCTGTTAGGATGGTTGTTCTTCTCTACATGGAGGTGGGGAGCAGAATGAGCAGGTTTTGCTAGTGGTAAACCGGTTGTTGGATATGCCTAAATATTGGTCGATTACTAGGTTTGTAATTTTGTCCAGTGCAACCAATATATGAAGCGCTGCAGCTTCGGCATTGGTACTTGTAGATAACACTGGAAAGTAGAGGTGTGGAGGGCTTGTCTTTGAATTGAAAGTAGGATCCTATGGTAAAAGAGTTTTTGCATGAAAATGTAAAGTTTAAATGCGGGTAAACTTCAGAGAGGAACGTCGTTACAGTGTATACCGAGTTCACAGATAATTGAGGCTTTGTTGTACTAGGGAAAAGAGTGAAAGAAGGCTAAGTTATGGACGAAAGGCTTAGTAATTTCAGGACCGAATAGCTTGTCTGGGAATAGGGTACAATAGCAATCGAGAAAAAGTGAAGATAACCGTTATTTTTGAAAAAATATTCGGATAAAGTCTATTTCATTTGAAAATGCAAGATAGAACGAAGAAAAATGGTACGCTCAAAAAGAAGACTTTTCATTGCCTTGTCATTGAATTGAGCGTACCAGTTACTAAAAAAACTTTTCTTGAAGCCCGAAAATGTGATTTTCTCTAGACTTTAGTGGTCAGTGTTGAGTCTTGATTTGTTATTACAATATCCAAACAAGCTAAGGAATTATTTAACTGGTTTTCACCAGTGAATTTGATATTTGGGTGTTTACTGTTAGAATATTGCAGAAATAAATCAGAGTCGCTCTATTTTTTGAAAATGAGATAGATGTCATCTGCAAAACGATTATAATTGATCGGTTTTAAGTTATCTGGGCAATCATGAAGCCCAGGAGTTTCATGATGGCATAGAAAAATATTTGGTAACGCGGGACCGAGCGGCGAGCCCATGGAGACTCCTTCTATTTGCTTGTCTAGTCTGTTATGAAATATGAAGAAAGAATCATTAATGGCGAGACTAAGAAAAGTTCTGAAGGGTTGTTTGTCCATGTTGTGGAAAAGTCTGCAATTTAAAAAGGTTTGTTACAAAGAACTATAGTTTCGTCTACGGTTATGTTTGTGAAGAGAGAGAGGCGATATCGAAACTGGACAAGTCGGCAATGGGAGGCACTTGAAGGTTTTTGATACTGTCTCGAAATTCATAAGAATTGCGTAATGTTTACTGATTGGTTGTTAAAGGCTCAAGTGATGGCACGAGAAATTTTGCAATTGGATAGGACGGGGTATTGTAATGTTGACCAATTAACGCGGGCTTTGTAATACTGTCCAGTACGTGCTGCCATTCGCAGTTTACACCTCCTACCTATATCATCTCCTGTCGCTTCTCGTGTACTCAAATAAAATTTCGTTTTTAGACTTCCTTTTTAATTCTATAGATGAGAATAAATTTCCCGAAACGTTAATTTTTTAAATTGAGTCGACAACTACATATTGATTAAAGATTTATCTTGCGTTCTCTTACGCGACTAACAACGGGAGACGTACATACTTTAACATTAGGTGCATCGAATTCATTATTTTCATTGTAGTGATTTATATTCAGGATGACAACACCTCTTCTTATGTAGGGTCTGCGTACTACAATGGAATTTACTTGGTTGAAACTTGATTATAGAGATAGATAAGATTTAGAAAAAAATTGGAGAAGACACTGTATGCTTGCTGTACGAGGTGTAAATGTTATTTAGTCATGGCTCTAGTATGGAGTCTGTGTACATTTCTCTTTCACGGCTCTACCATGTAATATCCTATTTCATATGATGATGACATTGAAAAACAGTTGGGTAGAGCTTTTTGCAACTGGTACATTTTTGAGGGGGCATGGGGGGCCCAAAACGATTAATGGTGGACGGATTGCTCTGAAACTTGCTCAAAATATGTATTTTTGATATAAGAAACATTTTGTTCCTACAACTTTTTTGATTCAGGCCTTAGTTTATGAGTTACTAGGATTTATATATAAATATATAGGTATATATTGGAAATTGAAACGAATAGAACTGAATGAGTTTTCATGCTAGAATAAAAGCAATGACAGTTTTGGAATGCTTGAAACATACCAAACAAAGCTCCATTTTTGCCCTCATAATATTATTTCTAACACAGCTGGATTCTCCTCTTTCTATTTCGTTGCGATTGCTAACTAAAATATAGGGAAAAAAGACAATAAAGGGATTCTGTTTTAAGCTGTGATAAAAAATATTATGAGGGCAAAAATGGGATTGAAAAATGAAATTAAACTAAGTCAAATCCCAAATACTAAGCATCATGTCAACTAATAATAAAATTAAATTTAACGTTTCGGGACGTTTCAGAAGTCTTAAGTACAGTAAACACGAAAACCTATCCTGATAAGAATTCCATTATTTCCCGAACTGCTTAGAAGGATGTTGCTGAGACAAGGTCTAAAATACAACTGCATGAAGCAGTTTAGAGGGAGCTGATGTCGATGTCTGTACAGTTTGAGGATTAGGGATTAGCTATGAATTGTGTGTAGAGGTAGAGCCGATGTCATAATGTTAAGGCTAGGTTAGGTTCAGAGATGCTTCTAATGCATTTAACTTTTGTGCTGTGGACGAATTTTATTTATTTTTTTTTTCTATAAATTTCTTGTTGTTTCGCTACGAAATGAACAAGACTGAGAAATGAAAACGAATCCTTAGCCGGATATGAAAAGTGTTCAACTGAATTTGCATGGTTTGTCTATGTTGGGTTTGACTGTTTGAATTTCTAAATCTAAGAATTTTCATTGCCATGATTTGTATACTTGGCTGTTCTGGAGTGAGTGACGGTATAAGCGGAAACGAAGGAATTTTGAGATGACTTTATAGGCTTTGCAATATGTCAGGAAGTTTACATCTAATTTCGATTTCCAAGTTTCCGGGAGTATTTTTCATATTTTCTGGAAATTGATACTCCGTGCCGAATGCACAAACGCCCTGTAAAGTTACGGTAACTTAAACTGTACAGTTCCTTAAAGAAGAACCAACATTGGAGCTCAGATTTTGTCATTTTCTTATACTGATCTTCACAAAGTTATTATCAAAGGGGTTTGAACCTTCAACCGATGCAAACCTAAGCAATAGGCAAGACTCAAGTACTTAATCGAGGAGAAAAATATAAAATTTCACCTGTTGCATGGTAGCACTCGTGCCTACAGCTGTACAGTTACGAGGCTTGTAATTTTATTAGGCGTTTGAGCATCCGGCCCCAGGCCGCAGTTCAATAGTGCGGCGGCTATTAATTGATTTGTTTACTGGAAGCCTAATTTTCAGGAGGAAGAGGTAAATGAGGGCAATGATGTGCATTTTGCAATTGGCGGAAGATAGACTGTTCATAAAACTAACAGAGATTGTTGCTAATTATGGGCAATTTTAAAAAGTGTACTGCGTCTCCCGTAGTTAGATGCGAATGAGAACGCAGGGTATCGATTGTTTTGGAGTATGGTCGACTGTAAACCATCGATTCCACTCTAGAACAACTGGTCTTTAACAGGAGGTCGAGGGGAAATTAAAAAATTAAGCTAGGAAAATCTCTAATAGTAAATATAATGTCGACTAATGATGAGAGCCTGCCACTAGAGTCTTCAGAAAATCCTCATTCTCTGGCCTCGAGACAAGTTTCTTCAGTCACTGCTAGAATCAAGTTTAAGTCAATGCAAAAAAAAAAAAACTCTATCTCTTCGGGGGTACCATTTGTTTTCCTCCTATCTTACATTTTCAAATGAAACAGACTTTCTCCGAACATATTTTCAAAAATAAGGCTTATCCTCACATTTTATTAATCACTAATGTAAACTATTCTTAGACAAGCTATTCGATCCTGGAATTACTAAACCATTTGTCTGTGAATTAGACTTTTTCACTCGCTTCCGTATTGCAACAAAGCCTCTGTCAACTCGCTAAACACTCTAAAGACATTCCTTTCTGAAACTTATCCACCTTTAAACTATAAATTTTCATTGAAAAATTCTTTTATCATAGGGTGCTGCGTCAAATTGAAAGACAAGCTCCCACACATCTACTATCTAGTGTCATCTACAAGTGTCGACGCTGCAACGCTTCATATTTCTGTTGCACTCGCCAACATTGAATAGTTAGAATCGACCAGCATTTAGGCGCATGCAGTAGAACCGGCTTACCACTCGCAAAACCTGCTCCTTCTGCACATTGTCTTCACGCAGAGCAAAATAACCATCATATCAGCAAAAAAGATCTTTCCATCATTGATTATTCCACCAAACTCGAACTCACAACGTTAGAATCCCTCTAAGTTCATAAAACAAAACCCAGCCTTAGCATCATGACATCGGCTTTACCTCTACACACAATTCATAGCTAATCCCTAATTCTCAAACTGTACAGACATCAACCTCCGGTCCCTCTAAGCTGCTTCATTCAGTTGTATTTTAGACCTTGTCCCAGCAACATCATTCTAAGCTGTTCGGGAAATATAGGAATTTTTAATTATGATAGGTTTTCGTGCTTACTGTCTTTAGTCTTCTGAAAATGGGAGAAACGTCCCGAAACTTTAAATTTCATTTCACGATTAGTCGACATATAGCATGCTACCCTGACATGATTTTCTCATGTACGAACGTTTTCTTTCTGTGAGCCTCTGCAATAAATTGTGTATCATATCAAGGTCAAGTTCCTTGCTCGTAAATTGTCCAAATCCCAATAATTTGTTCCATATGTAATAACGTATTCCTAATGAATTAAAGGATTCACCTGGAATTAACATGCACTTAGATTATGCTAATAAAACTGAAGAAAATTACGTGTTTGTATATTTTGACACAAATTATAACATACTAGTGGCTTGAGCTGTGATTATAAATGACGGCAGAAAATCAGTCCTTCAGCAAAACCCCCTTTGTTAAACCCGCTCTGCCAAGCAATGAAAGTTTCACCTGTTCGCTACGCCCTTGGATTTATTCCTATCTCATTCCTATACAGCATGGCAGGAAAAAAAGTAGAGAGCACTCTGAGAGCCCATAGCTCCGCCAAGCAAGGCAACAGCAACGAAAAATTCAAAATTTTTCTGAAACTATAATTTTCTTTGTATCGGCACCAAATTCCAATCACTATATTTTGTGCCTTTTGATAGTATCAAAAATTCCTGTAATTTTTATGAAGATCCGTTCATAATTTCTTGAATTAGGCTGCTAACAAACAGTATGACAAACATAAGTCAAACACACAAACAGAGCAGCCGATCATCACTATAATTTCATGATTTATGTCTTTTGACATTACCAACAACTCCTGTAATTTGATGAAGATCCATCCATGAATTTTTGAGGTATTGTGTAAAGCATAAAATCAACATAGCGACAAACGAACGAACGAACAGATCATCCCCAAAATTTGGTGATTTACTCTTCGTAATATACCTAACAATTCATATAAATTTCATGAAAATCCGTCCATAACTTATCGAGTAATGGTCTTAACGAAAAAAAGGCAGACAAACAAACAGACAGTCGAACGGATTTTCACCAAAAGTTAATCATATGTTACAGTTAACATGCCTAATAATCCCTGCAAATTTCGTTAAGATCCATTCCAACTACTTAAGTAATCTTGTGACAGACAAACAGTATAACAAACAAACAGCAAGACAGACAAACATGGCAAAAACATCACCTCTCTAGCGGAAATAATAAATTGTTTAATTGGTTCGCCACGCCCTTGAACTTCTTCCTATCTTATTCCCATAGAGCGTGGCAGGAAAGATATATATCAGTAGCTACTATATAATAATTAACGTCGTATTTTATCAATATATTAATTCATAAATATATTTACAGAGTCTGGCACGATGGCCATCTCCGATTATACGATGTTACAATGGAACATCGCAAAAATCCACCGGCGATAGCGATGGCCCGCTTCTCCGATGGAAATCGTATCAAACAATCGGCGATGGCCACATTCTCTATCCACTGGCGGATCCAGGGGGGGGCATTCATGGCATTTGCCCCCCCCTCAGGAATTTTGGGGAGGGCATTCAATACAAAATGCCCCCCCCACGGGAAATTATACTNGGGGGGTGGGCTCGAGTTGGGGAGGGGGCCTGTCACCGAGGCGAATGCCCCCCCCACGAGAAGGGGCTAGATCCGCCAGTGTCTCTATCGGCAATGGTGTTATGAAGAAGAAATGGTCCGATGAAATGACTGAACAGGCCTTCGGCGATGGCATGCGATGGGCATCGGCATCGGTTGTACATCCGATGCCGATGAAATAATGAAATAAGGCTAAAACTACAGAAAAACAGCCTTACGAGTTTGAAACATTAATTTTCTTTAGTACCGTTAAGAGTACCTGCTACCAATGAGTTCATACTGAAAAATACATTTTGTTACTAATTTTAGGCTTTGCAATTTCCGTGATAACTGTCATTTCAAACCAACTGCTTCCATTTGCAGAGGTGGGCGAGCGAACCTTTTTTTGGGTTCCGAATCCGAACCCAAATCTTTGCTGGCTTCAGGTTCCAAATCTCCGAATAACGAACCCGATTTTAAAAATTTCGGTGCGAACATTTATTCCGAACCTCCGAATCTTTAACAGATAGCAAAGCGAACCTTAATTCCAATACCCTCCGAACATTTCAAACCTAAATTTTACTTATTACGAATCTAAATTTAAAGCTTTCCGATTAAAAAAAAGGTTTTTTTTTTAGATATCTACATTACTCGGAGCAACGGTTGAAGAATGTCTGACTGTTGTAGCAACCGGCGCCTGCGCTGTGACTGTGCGTCACTAAGTCCGTGTTCATACGTACCTCAACGTATCGTGTTCAATCATAAAAATGAACACGAGCTTGGGTGTGTGGCAATCAGACGCCGGTGTTACCCTCACAGTGTTACACGCGTAGCAGTGATTGCGACATGCGATCTCAGCGCCCCAACTAAGTGTTGCGGAACTTTTGGCAAGCTTAAACATATGCATTTCTGGCCGAACTCTATTTGGCTGTATTTTAGGATGAAAAGTTAAGAAAATTACACAAAAGCGTTTCAGTCAAACTGATGGACGCGGCCCGTAAATTTGATAGAAGAAGTAGCAGAAAATGCAGGAGATTGAAGAATGAAGTAGGTGGCCTGAGCGTAATCAGGCCGCCCCCATTGTCCGGCCACCGGACGCCTCTTTATTTGTATGACATGGCATTGGGTTTGGAGCTCTGGGTAGCTCCTGAGTTGGAGGAAATGCCACTCTAAAGGCGGATGAGACCTCTTTTGGTCCAACGGCATCCCTAAGAGGAGATGAACAGGCTGGTGTCACAGCTGGGTTCTCAGTCTTCCGCAGTCTGCACCTCTCTTCCATCAGGTAGTACCACCTGATACTCTTTTCCTTTCCTTTCTCTTCTTCTTCTTTTCGGCCAAAGCCTGTACTGGTGATGGCAGGGTCTGAGGCGCGCAGATAGCTGGCCGCGTTCGTAGCTATCTTTACTGGCGATTTGTTTTTGCTTTATTAGGTTTGATATCATCTTCCCTGTTTATGGGATTCCTTGTTTCTTCTTGGTCTATTAATGTATTTATCTGTACATTACAGTATATTTATGTTCTTTTATTCTTTCTTTTCTTTCTTTTGCTTTATGGGGACGTTGAAAGCAACCCGGGACCGGGTCGGGCTCGGGGGTGTCGTCTCCTCTAGTCCAATATTAGAGGACAGCATGCGAACCTCACGGAGCTCGACTTTGTGTCCCGTGGTGTGGATGTCGTGTGCTGCTCCGAGACATTCGTGGCTGGCAGAAGGCACGACGCTGAGCTTGCATTGGCGGGTTTTCTGTCCCCCTTTCACAGGTTGTGGAAATCGGGGCCTGGCTTCCGTGGAATGGCCGTCTATGTCCGGAGCGGATTCTGTGCTTACCAGCAGTCAGTGCACGAATGCGCCTGTCATGAGATCATTGTTGCAAGGGTGTCGGAGCCCTGCAACTGATGATTCTCTTTATGACTGTTTATTGACGGCAATAGCCTCGATCCAAAGCACGGATCCCAAGACAGCGTTTGTTTTTGTGGGTGACTTTAATGCACACCACAGGGACTGGTTGAGATCTGCATCACCGACTGATTGTCATGGTGTGGCTGCGTTGGACTTTCACACCTTGTCTAGTTGTGTGCAGCTAGTTCGTGGGTCCACGCATGTTGCTGGTAACTGTCTCGACCTCGTTATGCTTGATGTCCCGGACTTGATGACGGTGTCAGTTGGCACCCCTATTGGCTCTTCAGACCACTCACATCATGTTGGGACCTTGGACCTTAATCAGGTCGTTCCTGTAGTAGATACCAGGAGAGTGGTATTCGTTAAGAGCAGGGCAAACAGAGTGGCTATTGCTCTGGCTGTAAGAACGTTACCTTGACGCCAGATTATTCACAGTGAGGATCCTGTCTCTGAGCTTAACGACTTGTCTGTGCCCATTTTGGAGAGGTTCGTCCCTAAGAGGACTTTTCTTGTGAGGTCTCGGGATCAACCTTGGTTTGACGACCAGTGTCGGTTAGCTTTCGAAGCTAAACAAGCGGCGTATTGGTCATGGCGGCGTTCGCGTGACCGCACGTTGTGGCAGACCTATGTTGATTGTANGCCGAGGCTAAGCGTGTGCATGAGGAGGCACAGCGTCGTCTGAGGCAGCGTTCCAGGGAGTCTCTGCTGAGTATTGACCATCCACATCGTTGGTGGAGTGAGCTAAAGGGTTCAGTGTTCGGTGCTGAACCTTAGTTGAGCCCCTTGTTGGTCCAGGTAGGGTCTTCATAACTGATCCCTTGGCAAGGCGAAGCTTTTGTCGGCTCACTTCAAGGGGAAGCAGAGCAAAGATGTTATCGCATTGCCTCATGGATGCCACCCTGAACCTCGCTTGACCTCTTTGGCGTTGAGTCTGGTACAATCAAGGATCTTCTTGAGGGCCTTGATGCGTATGGAGGTGTGGATCGGGTGGGCATGTTTCCTTTGTTTTATAAGCAGCTGCCTGACGTTCTTGCCCCCAAGCCTGCAGTGATCTTCCGGCGCCTGATGCGGTTAGGAAATTTTCCTCGTTGTTGGCGTAGTGTTAAGATTACTCCTATTCCCAAGAGTCCGGTGTCGCCCTATGTTGCCCCCTATCGACCCATCACACTGACGCCCATTTTGTCGATAGTGTTCGAGAAGTTGATCGCTGGTGAGCTTGGTCGTTTTGCTGAGGTTACGGGGTTACTGCCTGCTGGTCAGTTTGTTTACAAAATTGGCTTGGGTTGTTGTGACGCTCTGTTCTCGGTATTACACCACTTACAGTCTGCGCTGGATTATAGGTCGGAGGCACACCTTGTCCAGTTGGACTTTAGCGCGGCGTTTGACAGGGTTAACCACAGGGGTCTATTATACAAGGTGGAGTCATTTGGTGTGGGTGGTAGGGTTCTGTCAATCATTCGCATTTTTGTTTCTGAGCGAACGCACAGTGTGTCCGTTGACGGCATTTTGAGCGCCTCAGTCGGTGTTGCGTCTGGCATCCCACAGGGCAGTGTGCTAGGCCCGCTGTTGTTCGTTCTCTATAGAAGTGACATGTTCTCTTCGATTGAAAACACGATGATCAACTATGCCGAAGATTCCATTTTGATGGCAGTTATACCTGCTACTCGCCTTCGTGATGCTGTCGCTCAGTCTCTGAATAGGGATTTGTCACGCATTGATGCTGTCGCTCAGTCTCTGAATAGGGATTTGTCACGCATTAGTGCATGGTGCTTGGCCTGGTGTATGAAGCGGAATGCCAATAAGACCAAGTCGATGATTATCAGACGGTCTCGGACACTTTCACCCCAGAATCCATACTGGAGATTGATGACACTTTGCTTCAGGAGTTTAGCTCCTTGGAGATTCTTCGTGTTTAATGAGAAGCTTACTTTTGAGCGGCATATTAGGAGGTTGATGTAACGTGTTTCCACTAAGATTGGGCTCCTGCGTAAGGTGAATTCTGTGTTTGGTGACAGTCAGGTTGCCCCCTGATATTTTTATGCGTTTTTGCTGCCTGTGTTGGAGTATTGCTCACCAGTCTGGGCTTCAGCTGCTGACACTCACTTGCGTCTGTTGGACCGACTTGTTAGTTCAGGCAGCAGGCTGTGCGCTGATAATAATCTAGTGAACCTGTTCCACAGGAGAAGAGTAGCAGAGCTATGTATGTTTAATAAGGTGTACAATAATGAGAGGCATTAGTTGTATTCTTCTCTACCTGCCCTCGAGGTTTTTGGGAGAGAGACTCGTGCTGCGCGCGGAGCGCACTCTTTCACTTTGGAGGTTGTCGGATGTCGAACTAATCAGTTCTGTCGGTGCTTCGTGCCCTGGTCGGCTAAGGTTAGGAATTTGTTGCCGGCATCGGCTTTTGGTCGTATTGGCCTGCAGGCGTTTAAGTCAGCTGTTCAGGGTTTTTGTTGGATTTCCTTTAGCAGCGTTTTGGGCTTCCCGGTGTTGCAAAATGCTTCATTTGGGTTGTATTACCAGTCTGTGAGAGCCCAAGCGTGAAGTTTTAATAATAATAATAATAATAATCCGACCGCCAGCGGGATAACTGGCAAACCCTGTTTCGACCACCGGCCCGTCAATCCGTCGGGGCGTATGTGTCAGACACAGGGGGTGTTTAAGGTGACCCTGTTGCGAGAAATTCGTAGCAAAATCCGGATGAGCCTTAGAACACCGAAGGGCATCGACAACCTGCCGAAAGACTGGCGGCTAATCCAGTCAACCTCCTGTAGGTCACCGGCTGGTCATGCTAAATCTCAGCTAAACCAGGCGTACGAACTTACAGTTGGAGTGTCGAGCTACCCTGATGGCTGAAAAGGACCATCAAAGTCGAAGGTAGTCAACGAGAAGACCAACTGCTGATTCAGGCGGAAGAGTCTACTCGTTGAATGTGCTCGACTACTTGGGGTAGATGGAACTCCTAAGCCCTGAAAGATAGTCCATCTTCGGAGACGCTAAGGTGCCCCGCCGCCTGAGGGTTATCAGTTCCACCGCCTGAGAGTTTCCAGGTACCATGAAAATGAGTCAAAATAGAGATACCCCTTCTAACGGCGTAAAGGGTATCTCAGTTAGATTGGGTACCTCGAACGTCCGGTCTCCTGTGGCTGAGGCAGGGGCCGTTCGTGAAAGCGGTACTCACCCGTCGGAATCGGTTAGCCAGGATTCCGACGCTAGCTCCTCTTTCTCCGCCGGAGCGGAGGAGGCTACTGTCCCGACGCAACGCCGCACGCGTCACAAGTGGTCCAAGGAAGATAGAGTTGTGCTGTGGGAGTGCTTCGTCGCCAGCAAGCGCGAGGGGCCAGGCTATATCAAGCGCCTCAAGCAGCTGTGGGATGAGAGAGGAATCCCGGGAAATTTCCCGCAGGCTTCTCTTAGTGGCCAAATCCGGCAAATCTGCAGCAAAAACCTCCTCAGCGAAGAGGAACGGCTTCAAATCGCGGCGCGGATGGAAGCTCAAGTTGCCTCTCCATCTCCTGACGAAACTGCAGTCCTGCACGCTAGGTTCTAACCCGAACTGTGACCCCGCCTTGGTCCCCACCTATTGAACCTGCTAGGCGCATTTCCATTCCACCGGAGGGAACCCCCGACGAAGGCGCTGTCTCCTCTGAGATCGACTCGGGCGACTCCAACCAGTCGCCACCACGTGGGCATCGGCACTTACCGGCCCACAATATGAGCCAGAACCCGACTTATCCGAGGAGCAGCGGAGTGACTTGCTGGAGCTGCGGGACTTACTCCAGCGTAGAAACGGCTCCAAAAGGTTATCCTAGCCTACGACATCTACCGGAATCGAAGATTCGAGCAGCTGCTTTCCGCGTCAACTCAGTGATTGGTAAAATTCACACCAACAACATCACTGTAACAAACGCCCTCATTAAACCTGGCGCAGACCTCGCAGTGAGGATCCTTGAGGTACAACCCCGACCGCAACGGACCCAGCGGAAAACGATCCCCCTTGGAAGCACCGCATCGAGAAAAACATTGCTAAGATCAGGAAACATCTCGGCTGGATCTCCGAATGGTGTAGAGGAAATCTCCACGACGATGAAAAGAAGACATAGCTCGAATCGAGGTACCGGTGCCTCAAAGTCGGTCTAACGAGCCTGGAAGACACCCTAAAGCAGCGGCTATCTGCTAAAAGGAGCAAAGTTAGAAGCTTCGAGGCCAGAGTAGAGTATTCAACACCAACCAGAAACGCCTCTGTAAAACTCCTAGAGGAGAAGAGACGAGCTCTGACTCACCCAACGCAGAAGAGAGCATCCGATTCTGGAGTGATATCAGGAGCAAAGAAGTACGGCACAACAATGCCGCAGAATGGCTCCAGGACGTCAAGGAGAAGAACGTCGCAGCAGATCCAGACTTACAATCTCCAGTCAACAGCTCAAAAAGCAACTGAGCAAGACCAAGAATTGGAAAGCACCCGGCCGGACCAGATATGGTGCAAGGCTACTGGATCAAAACTTTCACATCGCTGCACTCCCGAATAGCTTCACAGCTCAACCACAGCCTGCAACACGGAACCGTGCCCACCTGGATGACCACAGGGAAGGCGGTCCTAATCCAGAAGGACAAGGCAAAGGGCACGGAGGTCAGTAATTATCGCCCAATCACGGGCCTCCCCCTTATGTGGAAGGTGCTGACGGGCATAATCTACGAGAGAGTCTACCAACATCTAGACTGAAAGAAGCTCCTACCCGACCAACAGAAAGGATGCCGCAGGAACACCAGGGGAATGAAGGACCATTTGCTCGTCGACAAGCTCCTCACGAAAGATGCCAAGAGCAAAAAGAAAAACCTGAGCATGGCTTGGGTTGATTACAAAAAAGCCTTCGACATGGTCCGTCACTCCTGGATCCTGGAATGTCTGGACATCTACGGCATTGCCGGCAACATTCGCAATCTGATCGCGACCACCATGCCCAGTTGGAAGACCCAGCTCACAAGCGCCAATAAACGCCTGGGCGAGGTGAGCATCAGACGTGGAATTTTCCAGGGCGACTCCCTATCTCCACTAATCTTTGTCCTGACCTTGATCCCTCTCTCCGAGACCCTGAACAAGGCCGGCCAGGGCTACAATTACAGTCGTACTATGAAGCTCAACCACCTGCTTTACATGGACGATCTAAAGCTCTACGCCAAGTCAAAGGACCAAGTAGAGCAGCTCCTTAATATAGTCCATCAGTACACCCAAGACATCAAGATGCAGTTCGGTGTTAGCAAATGCGGAATCCTTAACATCGAAAAGGGAGAAGTTACTGCGTCTCAGGGAATCATCATCGAAGAAGGTACCGTTAAGGATTTCGAGGAGGCAGGTTGCAAGTGCCTGGGTGTGATGGAGTATAACACCATTCTCCACAGAACGATGAAAGATTCAATTCGGAAGGATTACCTCACCCGACTCCGGCTCATCCAGAAATCACACCTCAGTGGGGGCAACACCATCAAGGCCATCAACACCTGGGCCGTCCCCGTAGTCCGGTATTCTGCTGGCATTATTAACTGGTCCAAGAAAGACTGCACTGACATGGATATCAAAACCAGGAAGCTCATGACCATCTATCGAGCACTGCAGCCAAGATCGTGCGTAGACAGACTCTATATTAACAGAAGAGAAGGGGGCCTTGGCCTCATCAGCGTGAAGACTGCGTCGAAGCAAAAAAAAAAAAATGCGCTCTCTCCCAACACTTCAGAGAGAGCGACGACCCGTGGGCACGCTGCTTAATTGAGGCGAAGTTGCTGAAAGAGACAAACGGCTGACCAATTCAAAAAGCGACGGCACCTCGATCGGAAGAGCATGAAGCTGTCCGGCCAGTACCTCGAAGCTGTTCAGGACAAAATCGTACCAGACTCTTGGAACTGGCTTCTGAGGGGTGAGCTGAAACGGGACACAGAAGACACCATCCTGGCAGCTCAAGAGCAAGCCCTCAGAACCAGGTACATCCAAAACAAGATCGACAAGAGAAACGTCCCTACTACCTGTAGAGTTTGCAGGAGCTCGGATGAAATCATCAACCAAGTGATCAGCGAATGCGGAGTGTTAGCCCAAAAGGAGTACAAGCGCAGGCATGACAAAGTTGCCCGACACCTCTACTGGACCCTCCTGCGGATCCATATCTTCCAGGTCAGTGAGAGGTGGTACGAGCACGAAACGAAGCCGTGCAGATCTACTGGGACAAGCGGATGGAGACCGACCGGTCATCGTCGTCAAACCCAAACAGGAGAAATCTGCCAAACTGATCGACGTCTCAGTCCCCTTCGACTTCAGAATCGTGGACAAGGAGAATGAAAAGTACAGTGACCTTGCCATCGAACTCCAGAGACTGTGGCAGATGAAGGTGGACGTCGTTCCAGTGGTCATCGGAGCTCTGGGGGCAATGTCCAAGAATCTCAAGACTGCCCTACGAGAGCTGAAGTGCGGCCATCTCCACCCTGGGACCCTCCAGAAAAGCGCTTTGCTTGGAAAAGCGCACATCATTCGCAAAGTGCTCTGAGCCTTAGGTTACGGGATGTGACCCGGCGCCAGAGTGTAGAGCTGAACATCGCTCAACCGATCCAATTTGGGTTGTGATATCCCCTTGATAATAATAGGTACGTCTCCCTTTTTTTCTTTTTTTTTTTGGATGAGCCGCGTCATTGAAGTTGAGTAAACGCCGCCTTTAAATACGGATATTATCCTCCATAGCGATTTCAAATCATGAACAAGTTGACAAAAGTTCTTTTTATCGTCACTTTAATGATCAGTATCACTGTATTCCCGTTAAACACAGGAAAACTAATGACCATAAAATGTTGTAAGCACTGATGCCATCTTTGATATGACAATGAAGCGAATTGTTGCGTGCTAATTGCACTCTCATCGAGTTATCAGGCAATGAGGATTTTGAAAATGGGCTGTTCCTAGCAAAATAAATCATTAAGATGTGACTTCAAACCAACGCAAAATATAAGTGAAATGTAAATAAACGAAATCATAACATAACGCACGGCGTCTTTCATTGAATGAAGGTCCCTCTATGAGTGGACAGCGACAGAAAAAAATATTATGCACAGCTACTATTCATTTTTGTAATTGAATGCGTTACGATGAGGGACGTGTGAACTCGCCCTAGCCAGCATTCTGACTAGTTTACAGCCAGCTGCGGTCACAACATGACGAGTCTGTGTGGTACAGATAAAGCAACGAGGTAACGAGGTTAACACAACGAGTTTATTTCCAAGTTCAAAGAAGGGTAGCCCAGCAGTACTGCTAGTCATGGTTTCACATTACTACACACGGTCACACAGACTTACATATCGACTACATTTCAAGCAGTGGCCAATTGAGACACACACACACTCACTAAGGCCATGTTGACACATCCCTCATCGTAACGCGTTCAATCACGAAAATGAACGCGAGCTGTTCAACTTTTTCTGTTGCTGTCCACGCTTAGAAGCAACCTTCATTCAAATAAATGACTCCTCCCGTTCAGTTATGATTTCGTTCCTTTAAATTTCTACTTATATTTTGCGTCGGTCTGAAGTCACTTTCGTATCCCATGATCTTATAGCCTGAATTTGATAGGAACTGCCTATTTTCAAAATATCTATAGCCTGATAAATCGATAAAAGTGATACCAGCGCGCTGAAATCCGCTTCATCTTCAAGTCAAATATGGCGTAAGTGTTCTTACAACATTTATCGATCAACTAGCTTTCTTGTCGAAAACGGGAATACAGTGATTCTGAACTTTAAAGTGCCGGTAATAAAGAATATTTTTTGTGAACTGATTCGGAATTTGAAACCGCTATAGAGAATTAATCGGGGTACTATAAGTTCTATTTACTGATCTTGAATTACGCGACGCGTTGAAGAAATGAACATGTTTCATCTCTCAGTTTCCCGCGTTTGCTGTAGCTGTTTCTACCAAATCAACTCGCCGTGTCCATCAGTTTCACTGTCTAATCTACTAGTGCTTGTGTATTTCAGACTTTATAAGTAGCCTGATGATGATGTCTGGCACATCGAAAGGTTGCTTTTTGGTGCTCTGATAAGTATTATTACTTTAAAAAAATTATTGGAAATGAATACAAGTATATTTTTTAATTTCCTTAACACGCAATGAACTAGAGAAATTTCGACAGGCTGAGAAATTGCTAAAGAAGTAGGAGCTTCAGTCAGGTATGTTAGTTTTGTCACCTTCAGTGAAGCTTTTGGCATTGAACTCAAATCTATTATTCCTGACCCAGCAGGAAACTCAATATTGGATCTTTGTTCAGAAATCAAAGTTTTCGGCGGTCTCAAGCGTAACCGTGTTGCTGCTGACACCTTCAACACAATTAAAAGTGGCGAAGCCAAAGCTCTTGGCTAAAGTGGCGGCCAAGCAAAGCCTGGAAGATTTAGGGAAACAATGAAGACCAGAGAAGCTGACCTATTTGAAACATCATGTAGGTGAAGGTCAAATCTACTCTACTGCTCATCCCAAGCGGGAAATTCACAGATTGGTTCGTGATGCAGATAGCTGCCCGTTGAATCCACAGAGTGACCAGCTGAAGTCGACAAAGGATTTCAGCGCTCTCAATATAGACGGAAGATTTTCGTGAAAACACATAAACAACTGCGTCACCAAACCGTGGTTAATGTCTTGTTAGGGTCAGTAGCAGTTGCCCCCCCCCCCCTTCTTGCAAGATATTGTGAACGCGAGTATTAAATTCTACTTTACATTAATCATTTCACGCTTGCAATTCGTTGAAAAGAACTTGTCAATGCGAGGGTAAACTAGAAAGGATATGTCAGCACGAATTTTCCGGGAATCACAATACTTTCTGGCTCTCTACTATTGTTGTACATTTATTGGCCCTACTTTTTCATCATGATCCTATCTAAATTTTTGACTTACAGAATATAATTCCTTTCTGAAATCAATTTGCTTTTCATTACTCTATACCTTTGCTGCAAATGTAGGGCCACGTGGCTACGTCATAGCGCCGTCGTACGTCTGGCGTAGTCGTAGTGCGCTAACCTGTTCCATATCATCATCCTTGGCAGTAAGGTTGTCGAATTGAATAGATCAAGTTCGTCTCCAACTCCTGGTCCTTCAGTATTTCCGAATCCGACTCCTAGATACAACTAGCATTTAGCATGGCCATTAATTTTGTAGAACTGTTTTTTTCAAAGTATACACATGTATTAAGCTAAAGAGAGTATTTTTTTCATATTTAGAATAATATTTGGCATCACTAGTACAACTCCAGAAATTAAATTTTCTTATATATATCATTCATTAATAATTACCATCCAGAAAAACTGTTCGTACAGGCCAAAAACTGAAAGCCAAAAATATACACCATCATTAGGTTTTACATAATACTATGTTGTCATTTGCAATGTAATCGTCTATTATTTGCACCATCTGGGATCTGAATTTATTTAGTTAAAAAAATGGATATACTACTTTAATTACGTATTCACTGTCAAGGGAAAATACATGGGTTAAGCCAAAAACTAAATGTGTTGACATTTGCAACGTCTTTTATTATTCTTATAACTTTTGAAACAAAAAGTTTGAATACAGTTTTGAAAATTTTGGATATTAAGTAAATTTGTTTTCCGAAGTTGGAGTCGCACTCTATATTCTGACTCTAACTCCGACTACTGGAGCAAGTGAGTTTCCAACTCCGACTCACTCCCTCCAAATCCTCCGACTTCGATTCCGCTAGGCTACTTGTCAGACAGCATACGAGGTGAGATCAATGTACTTGGCCAAGTTACTTTGCTGAGTTTAATTATATGAACGTAAAATGTTGGCCAACACGCGATGGCGCTCGAGGAGACCTGAGCATTCCACGCAATATCGACTGGGCGGGGGGCAAAATCAAACTTTCGAGCCTCGACTTTTCTAGGGCTTTAAACCGGTGCTCTGGCTGCGACCCATAGAAGAAAGTTTCAGGCGTTAACCCTTGATAGAGTATGTCCACACTTCCGGAAGTACAAACCAGGAGTTTCGAGTCAGCCACGTGCATTAATACGGGTAGAGCAACAGGCGAAAAGCAACTCAAAGAGACGAGAAAGACAAAAAGAGGTCGTGTGGATGACCCTTTCCGTGGCCCTCCGCACAGAAGTAGGTAGGAGCTTCGCGGAATAGGTCGGCCGCCTAGATCGGCAGCTCATGAGCTTAACGGAGCAGAGTAGGAAGTGTAGAACATCTGCATAACCTTACAAACCAACACTTTCAGCAGGAGCAGCTGCCAGGTGCTACATCCCGTGCTGAAAAGTCATTCGGATCCCTTGGGGAAGCTAGCCTAAGATACTGTGACAGAATATCTCGCTGAGGTGAGTCGATGACGGTTTCTATGTCGCTGTCGTGCGTGTCATCACTCAATGATTCATGCTAATTGCCTGCAGTTCTTCAACTTTGAAAATGCGAAATATTACTCTCTCAGCTCGATGTTCTTTCATCAAATATTACTCATTATTGCCAGACGAGAGCATAAGTAAAGTAACTAACAGTACATTGCTGTGTCAAAAAATTAGATATCTGCATCAGGTTAACAATGAAATACGAGAATGGAACGCTCCACACAACGCACCCCAGCCGGTGCAGGCCAGGCAGTTTCGTCACTTCCAGTTGAGATGTCGAGTGGGGACCAGTCGCTTTCGTGTTCACCCGACTTACAGAAACGATACTTTAGACGATACTTTTGAATTATAATGAACATTACCTATCCTGCGCATTCTTAAACAATCATAGTTTTTAGAGGTACTTAGGTCGTTAACTTTACTTTAACCTAATTCACCTAACAGTCAATGTCGCAAAAGAATCATATAAAATGTATCGTTTTCGTAAGTTAGTGTCGTGTTTCGTACATTCGGGCACGATCATAATTTCTGGCCGAACTTCAACTCGCGTCTCATAAGAAACACAATCCCTGTATCATAACTGGCGGAACATGCATTAGAATAACTACACGTAGGGAACAATAACTGTCTCGGAGGGTGTTGAGGATAACGAGTATTTCAGGATACAAGAAACCACTTTAACGCTGGAGGTAGTTCGAAGTACTATTTTCAATCTTTAATTACAACAACCTGTTTGTTCTATTTTTCTCTGTATGTCTTCGGCTCTATCGGTAAGTAGAACAGAACTTTCATAACTTTCTAGTCAGTGCATGGATGATTTACGATTACAGATATTGTGTTATTTTACAAAAGACAAAGCACTAGGTGTTCGAAACAAAACATTTTTTTAATAGTCCATAGATATTTGTATACTTAAAATTTTAACAGCGTATTTCAAGACAATTCTATTGCATATTAAATTGTTAAGCTATTTCTATACAAACTGAAACAGATATGTACATTGCAATGACATTATTTCGGAAAATGTACTGCCTAAAACTAAGCAACAAAATATGGTTTTCAGTATGAACTCATCGCTAACTAAAGCACTCTGAGAGCACATACCTCCGCCAACCGAGGCAACGGTAGCAACAAATTCAAACTGGCTCTGAAACCATAATTTTCTTTGTATAAACTCCAAAATCCAATCATTTGTGCCTTTTGATAGTAATAACAGCTTGTACAATTTTGTTGAAGATTCGTTCACAACTTTTTGAATTATGCTGCTAGCAAACGTTATCACAAACATGAGTCAAACATACAAACGAAAGAACCGATCTGCGCTAAAATTTTATCATTACTGTCTTTTAACATTCCTAACAACCCCTATCAATTTCATAAAGATTCGTTCATCATTGTTTGAGCTATTGTGCTAACAAGCATAAAATTAAAAACAGTAACAAACAAACGAACAAATAAATCATCACAAAAATTTAGTTATTTACTCTTTGTAATATCCCTTGACCTTGACGTTGAGAGTCTTCGGAAGAAGTCCAGGTGACGTTGCGCTCGTCACCCAAAGTGTGTGGAGTCACTCTGCTGGGTGTCTTCTGTGATGCCGCAGTTTGCAACCAAAGAGAGAGCCAGCAGTGAATTATCTCCACAGTGCACGTAACCGCTGACCGCTGGTCTATCTGGTATTCTTCTTAAATGTGAACCCTAGCAACTCATATGAATTTCATAAAAATCCGCCCATAACTTTTTGAGTCATGGCATTGAGAAAAATAAGGCAGACAAACAAACAAATAAACGGATGGGTGGATTTTCACCAGAAGTTAATCATCTATTTTTCCTAACATGCCTAACAATCCCTGTAATTTTCGTCAGAATCCGTCCATAACTTTTTGAGTTATCTAGGTGACTGACAGACAAACAAACCTTACGAAGACACAACTTGCTTGACGGAGATAATTAAATAGGTATTCTAAAACAGAACGTATAAAGTCATTGCAACGCCCCGTGAAATTATCCGCACTTTCTATGCGCTTCTTCGTCCATGAGAGTGCGTAAACAATAAATTATTCTCTCCCTCTGTAATCTGCCGGGTTAGGGGCATAGCAGCTACAGCCTTTCGAAATTTCTGGTTTTACGAGTAACTCTTACCACCGAAATGCAAGACTCTCCCTGCGTTACTTCTAATTACGGAGTTGAGGAAAATAAATTTACACAATATTTATTACAAATTCCTACAGCGTAAAATTGTATAAAAAAAACAAAAATTAGCTAATAATATAATCTCCCTTGTTCTTTATGACTTACCCCAATCGTTCAATAAATATCTATCTCTAAAGCTAGGAGATAAAAATCTCCCGGTTGAGTCACAGAATTCTATCAAACAAGCTCTCCATTTCACATCGTTACGCCGCAGGTTCCGGTACTTTTTGGCACCGATTTTTTTTTTATTTATTTTTCGCCTAGTTTTTTTGCACCGAATTTTTAGCGCTGATTGAAAATGAAACAGGATATATGGACTAGGTGAAATTACTATAAATCTTTTATTTTAGATTTATATCTAAAAACTAACACTGAAATAGTCGCACAACATGTAACATGCGCTTGTCAATTTCACATACTAAAGAAGATAACATCAACACTATATTGGTGAAAGTTATTTATTTAATGCATCCCATAACTCCATAACTGTAGGCTAAGCCATACAAATATTCTAACGGTTTTTTTTTCTTAAACCAAACCATACCTGAGCTAAACTAATCATACCTAACCTAATCCTACCTAACCAAACCATACCTAACCAATCCATATCTATAGCATCAGCACGAAAAAAATGGGCTCCAAAAAGTCCCATTTCGTACGCCGCACTGTGAATGTAAAAGTCACAGAAGGAAACTTAAAGACATCATTTTTAATTGTTAGCAGCAATGCTGTAAAAGAAGCGCTGCTCTAGACCAAGTATTGGGCGATGTCAAGCGAGCAGACTGGTGGAAATAGTTAAGTTCAAATTACGTCCGCCAGAGAGGATTTGTTTTTGTCAAGTTTGTCTGTCTAAAGTTATCGTCGGATCTGTACGAAATTTACAAAGATTGTTAGGCATGTTGAGAGTAGCAGATGATTAACTTTTGGTGAAGATTTGTTCAACCGCTTGTTTGTTTGTCTGCCTCTGTTTTCTTAATATCAAAACTCAAAAAGTTATGGACAGATTTTTTGAAACTTACATGAGTTGTTAGGTCTATCACGAAAAATAAATTATGAAATTTCCCTGTTGATCTGTTTGTTCGTTTGCTTCCGTGTTTGATTGTGTGTTTGTTAGCAAAATAACTAAAAAATTTATGAACATTTTTTTAGGAAATTTACAGGAATTGTTAAATCGTTGACAGACATATACAGTACCTTCCAAAACTAAGAGACAAATTTCCAAAACAGCATAACTTTTTTTTAACCATGCCAGGTACTTCTTCTGCACACTATTAGCCAGTAAGATGTTGATTATAGTGTTAAAAGTTGAGACGTGTATGAAGGATACTGAGAAAGTTATGAACGAAAAGCTTTTCTCTTGAAATTTATAATGTCCAAAGCTAAGGGACAAACAAGAAAAAAAATGCATTTAGCTCAATATTTTGCTAGAAATATTCAGCAAAATGGTGGTGAACAATCAATATTTGGTGAATAGTCCCTTGCGTTCGATTACAGCTGCACATCGTCGACTACATGACCGAATGAGACTCTGACAATTTTCATCAGTAATTTTCGCTCATTCCTCTTGAAGATTCATCCAAAGATCTTCCGTATTGATAGGGTTTCTTGTCATAACTTTCACCCCTAGTGTTTTCCAAAGATTCTCGATTGGATTTAGGTCAGGACTTTGTGGTGGCCCAGGAAGCAAAGAGCGTAACGGGGGGACTCACGAAAAATTAGCTCCAAAAATTGACGTCATCAACGACGAATCTATGGCTGAGCAGCCTAGGAGTATTTTAACTAATTTAACCAGAAAAACACAGAAAATTCATCTCCAGCGTATGAATAAATTAAGATAATATATACTAATTTAGCAATTATCTATAGAAAATTGCAGTGCATGCTGGTGGAAACACTCCCAGCACTAGCGCCGAATTTGTTCCCTTTCGGTGACTTGATTTAACTTCTTTTTCTTGATTGAGGCCTTATTTACACTTCATATTCAGTTCACAGTGCTCTTCATAGAATATATATATATATATATTCCTTACCAACAAATATAAGCACCTTTATAGCCAATTTTGTACGCGAGAGAAACCACAGTAACAGTTAGCCTATTGCTCGAACTTTCTGTACTTGGCGACAACATTTTTCGATATTTTGCAGCTCAAGTAGCTGGCCACTCATGAGCGGGAGACTGAATGAAATAAATCGAAAAAATACGGTGATATGTTCAAAAAACAATGTACGAAGGCCTCAGGTCCCACACCTAAACACTTCGACTCGTCGATGTGATGTAAATTTGCTGAGTGCAGTCACGGCTATGTTTTATTTCAGTCCTATTGAATCCTTCCGTTGCATTCTTTGCTTCCTGTGGTGGCCAATCCATAACTTCGAGATCTTGCTGCTCAAGGTAACTCATGACTGTCTTTGCCTTGTGGCAGGGGACATTGTCTAGCATTAAGATAGTGCTGGGGACACCTGAGTTTACAATATTAAGCACGACAATACCTTCCAACAGATTTTTATACACATGAGAATTCACACGGGTTTACAAACGAACGAGAGGCGATGTCCCTTGACTAGAGAACATTCCGAAAACCATCACGCTCCCGCCGCCACACTTCACAGTCTGCTTAGTACACTTTACACTTAATTTCTCACCTTCACGTCTTCTAACAAAGCTCTTACCGTCTTTACCAAACAAATTTAACTTGCCTTCATCACTCTAGTCCAATTTTCATGGGACCAGCTAACATGCTTGTTTGCAAACTCTCATCTCTTTTTCTTGTTCTTGGCACTCACATGCGGTATCTTCTGCGGGCGTCTTGCAAGGAACCCTATTTCTTGAAGGCCCCGAGAAACGGCATGACGTGAGACGTTCATGCATGTTGCGTCATTCATTTTATACTTATCATAGCAGAGAACTTAAAACAACCCTTCAATGACGTACGCTGGATGACTCTGTCCTCTCTAACTGACGTTTTACGTGGCCTGCCGGCTTTTTTAGGGGCACCAATTCAGCCGGTTTCATCGTACGACTTCACTATTCTGCCCACAACACTTTTCGAATCGTTTACCTTCTCAGAAGTTTCACTAATTGTGAAATTATTCCTGTGCAACTTGATGATATTTTGTCGCAAGATGTAATCAGCTTTCTGGCGTGGTGCCATCATGTAACGAACAGTAATAATGTGTACAAATGGCAGTGTCAAACTTTATCTTTTATGCAAATCAAGAAATACGGACTGAATAAGGTATTAACTAAATTTTGTTATTGTCCCTTAGTTTTGGACGTTATAAATTTGAAGAGAAAGCTTTTCGTTCATAACTTTTTTACTGCTTCTCATACATGTCTCAGATTTCAACACAATAATTAATATCTTACTGGCTAATGGTGTGCAGAAGACGAAGTACTTGGCATGGGTAGAAAAAAAGTTATGCAGTTTTGAAAAGTTGTCCCTTAGTTTTGGACGGTACTGTATGATCTATTTTTTGTGATGATCTTTTGGTCTGTTTGTGTGCTTGACTAATATTAGTCCAAAATGTTGGTCAGCAATCTCACTCAAAGGTTTTAATCGAATGTCCAAGAACATTGTAGAAGCTGTTAATACTGCCAAAAGGCAAAAATTAATTAAATTTTGCTGCTGATACAGAGGAAACCAAAATTTCAGAACAAGCTAGAATTTTTCATTGCCTTTGCCTTGCTTGGCGGAAGTGAGCGCTCTCAGAGTGCTCTATTTTCTGTTGTTTTCTCTCAGTGCGTGTGACATCATGCACTGTCAAGGTTCTATGAAATGCGTGAACGATGTGCCACGGCCGGTAACTGCTGCGAGTCACACGAAGGGAGGAAAGCAAACAATCACACTAATCGAAATCTTTAATTTGGAGATACGCAAAAAAAAGAGACTTAGCTGAGGGGCATCAATAAGGGTTGGTGAATGAAGTCTGGGGCAATTCAGGGACGGCCAGTCTTTGGAAGCCGCCAAATCGGAGTTTTCTGAGCCAGGC
>LQNS02277221.1:10088249-10100944 GCA_001587735.2 Parhyale hawaiensis | reverse complement strand
AAAATAACTCCAGAGTTTTGTAAGAAACTTGTGATGTCGTGTAATCGTCGCTGTGCTAAAGTTATTGAAAATAAAGGTTTTGGTACTCCATACTAATTGTTCTAAACCTAAAATTGACCATTGCTCCATGTTATTTTTTTGTAAAATTGTGTTTAGAGACGATCGTTCTCTTATTTTGCACTGTTCAATTTTCGTTATTGTTTGTTAGATCGCTCAAATGTATTAAACATAGTTATGTTTGTCCTGATATTTTGTAGAAATATGTTAAATACATTCCTTAGGGCCCCATCAAAAGATTCATTAACCTACTCTATGTGGTTAAACTTTATTTCCAAACAATGAAAATCGTTCTCTTATTTTGCCCGCTAGTGTAGAATCACAAACCCAACCTGAATGACGTTCAGTAGTTCCATCCCCTCCAAGTTGAAAATAGTCAAGTTTGTTTGTTTGTAGTTGCAATCTGATCTGTTACTGTCTCCTTTTATATCATCGATACAAGGCCCGAGTTACAAGTTTTGACAGCGTCTAGTGTTTTCAGCTGCAGAAGATGGCAGAAGATCCGAAACGTTCAGTTTTTTTTAATAAAATGGCTCTCAAACTATAATTTGCTTCCAAGTATTAAAAATGATTGTGATGTAGAAGGGCAAATTGCGGTTAAATTAAAAAATAAATAAATAGCACCACCGAATGGCCTGGAGAAACCGCGATGAGCTGTGCCCATTAGGCGTTACTTGTCATGAATATTAGACAGATGCGTTGATTTCACACCTCCCGCTGGATCGAGTTACAGCTGTTAAATCCTAAACTGATAACTCCTTAGATCCCTGGAACCTCATTGCTGCTTCCTAAAGTAGATTTCTGCCTTTGTAAGTTTACTTTTGTTGTATCTAGCACTCGCTACAAGATATAAACAGGGATGTTTGATTAAATGCCGAAATTAACCCTTCTTCCAGGTTTAACTTGTTGGAAACTGTAGATAGGTGCGATGGCTTTGGCCCGTTGAGTTGAGTTGCATACATTTACCTTCAATTGGTTAACCTTGAGTCTCTACAAACTCGATCTTGCTACGTAAGATGAAGTCTTCAGCCGACTCAAGCTGATCGCGTTGCTTGTTCTACTTGCAACACGAGTTAGAGTGGCATACCCAAAGTTCATACCTGAAGTTATTGACAAGTTAACTCAGGTGGGCTTGGCTTAGACTTTCACGGCCCAACTGAACGTGTCCTAAAGCTTGTAGTTCTCTGAAGGGTCAAAGAAGTCGAGTCGATTGGATTAGCTTCCATCGCTCTCAGTCCTACACCGCGTTTATCGATAGCCCAGCCACTCTCACCCCAAGGAGCTGCTGTAGATCTGCAGCCAAACATTCCGGTCATATTCTGCTCTCTGTGTGCGGTGCGGCTGCAGCAGACTTACGTCTTGATATTCTCATATCCAATGTCTGATAGCTCTCGTATCATTCTGCACGTCCCGCTTCAAAATTTAAATCCAGTTCATGTAAGTTTTATGCTCTTTTACTGCAATTTTTACTATTGATAAAATCACTCAATTTTTTACCGATTACCGCTAATCCTACACCTTATTCGCTCGAAATATTTTTCCTTAAGAGGGAAAGGAATACTTGTTATCATTGTAGAGCTGAAGTAGGCGATAGCTGTAAATTCCTCTGAGTTTAAAGGCACACAAGCATGTGAATTAGTACTTCCAATCGAAGCTGACCAAAACAATACTGCCTCTGCTGTAGAGTTTTCTTAGTACTTTTATGTAAACAGCATGTTAGCACCGTTTTGCTAAGGAGAGGGTTCTGGCAAAAAACTTCCTAATTTACCGACCGAATTGGTTGAAATTTGGCACATATATGTTAAATAAATAAATGTTTTTAGTCGTACACTTTTTTTTACTTTTTGCATAGAAAGTGAGTCAGTAAAGAAAATAGGGTTAGGGGAAAATGCATCTCCTCCTATAGGGTTTTTAAGCTAGAGACCTGGTTGATGGTCCAAAAGTAATGAAATTTGTGCCATTATAAAAAATTTGTCGGAGGTTATGATATTCAATATAGTTTTTGAAATTTAAAAAAAGTGAATTTTATTCATTGCGTAAGTTATTTTTTAAAAATTCGATCCAAAGAATTTACTAATTCGAAAACCGAAACCACCGGCAGATTCCTTGATTGAAGATTAAATTCCGCTTCGTTTGATACCAAAATCATCTCTGTAGCTCAAAAACTGTAAGAGGAGATGCATTTTGGAGTCGAAAAAAAAAACTTTTCTGGGTAGGGGAGATCAAATTCTCCTTTTCTTTGAATTACTCGTTTTCTATGGCGAAAATGAGAAAAAGTACATGAGTCCAACCCGTATTCTTTTCCGATTTTATACATGAGTACCAAATTTCATTCAAATCGAAGCAAAAATGATAACCCTTTTCTTTCAATCGTCATTTTCTCGAATTTCACGATGAAAATTGCCGCTAACATGTTCAATTTTGGTTTCTTTTATTATGCTCCGATTTGGATGAAACTTTGTTCATGTATGTAAAATTGAAGAAGAATGTGGGTTAGACTTATGTACTTTTTTCAATTTTCGCCATAGAAAATGATTTATTCGAAGAAAACTGTTTTTAGCAAGTGAACCGTTTTCTTTGAATAACTCGTTTTCTATAACAAAAATGGAAAAGTACATGAGTAAAAACCCCATTTATTTTCGATTTTACATCTTTGTGCCACGTTCCATGAAGATCAGGGCTTTAATCAAAAGTTTTTAGAAGTGAAAACCAAGTATTAAAAAAGCGTCACCCCAGCCCCCTATTTCACCAACTTAGGGTTACACTGGCAGTATAAAATTTTGCCTACGCGTCCGTCTGATGTTTAGCTACTGTTTAGCTGAAAAAACGGATTTTGAAAATTCCAAGGTTTTTTTGCCAGAACCCTCCCCTTGAGACTATTTGTCTGACAACACTTTGATCCACTATATCATAAAACATAGTTGTTGGTCGCTTGCTTGTTAGCTCTCTTGCTTGCTCCGATGTTGGTCCGCCTCTCCGTCACGCTGTTAAGAGTTCAATAGCAGAAAATTCATGTACTGAAAAACAAGTTGAGATGCCGTACAATACTGCATTTTCTGAATCTCGCTTCACTTTCGAAACTAGCTTGGTACTTTTTAATATGACGATGATTATTCTTCATCTGAGCATGGTAGATGAAAAGCGGTGTCTTTGATAGAGTTTTTGTTCCTGTCGGACATAGCCAAGACATGTCGCATAGTTTTTGACTTAACTTTTTGGCACACAAATTAAAATTATTTCCTTTAAGGAAGGAAGGTTCTTATTAAGAAGAGAATGGCAAAGGTAAAAACTCGCAAAGAAAGCATGATTGATGTTTTAAAAGAAAACTAAAGTTCATATCCATAAAATTTGAACGTTTCAGCTTTCAAGGCCATTATTAACATCTGGAATTACAAAAATAAAAAATTTAGCAAAAATTCCATCTATCGTTACTCTGTACTATTATGAAGAAGATCTAAAAAGCAACCTATACTGCCTATACAAGTAAAATCTAACAATAAGCTAAGAACTTAAAACTTGCAATGGGTAAGCGGATGGCATATCATTGAGAGGTGGCTTCAGACTGGAACTAAAAAGAGATTCTAAAATACGCAGATCGCATGGGGTAGCAGCTGTCCCTAACACAGTAAACTCGTCTAAACGCATGAGCTTTGCACTGCAGCTTTGCACTGCTCGGCATGGGATCTAATGGCAGACTGAGGAGGGTTGCATAGGATATGGCCCTTACGATAACTCTTACCGGCATGCTCAGCCGCACGAACACATAGAGACCGTGTGGTCCAGCCCGCGTATTCAGACGCACAATTACGGAACTGAGCATACCTTTCGGAAGATTACCTCTGTACTTAAAATATTAACCTAATTTAAAACTATTGACTAGAGTGAATTTGAATTGACATTGCATGAATTATCTGCATTTATTAATGGAAGATCATGCAAGCAGGGATAACGTTTGCCCAATTCCAAATTGATATTCGCGCCTTATTTTGCAGGGAGGATATATTGCTTTCTCAAAACTCATGGCTGTAAATCTTACTTACATTAATGGAAGATTAATCCTGCATAGATGAGACCTATTTAACAGCAAAACTTATTGTTAAAATCGAAAAAATAAAAAGCTTTATCACAAAATTATTGCTGCCTTCATTTTTGATGGCTGGGCCCTCTAGTAGCGTTATAAGAAATAATGTCAGTTTTTCACCTTCATTTTCGGTATAAAATTTTCTTGGAAAAATTTTTCCTTTGTTTTATTTTTATTAAATTAGCAGGCAAGTGACATGTCTGAAACAGAATTTAAATGTAACAGCTAGTGAACGATCAAAATGAAGAACTAGCATGATGGGTTTTTAACAATAGTTACTGTACTTACTTGTGCTCTTTGCAACACAAATGAGGCTCACTGCGCAAAAGCCTGAATAGACATTTTACATTATTCATAAAATCAATAACAGAAACTAGACAAGTAGCAGTTAACTTCGCGCCTTCGGCAGAAAAATATGACTGTGAGACATGATATCATGAGAATGACATTCAAATACACAGACTGAGGTCACACGTTGCCTGGAGATGAGGACTGGAGGGGCCGGGGGGGGGGGGCAGGAGTGGAGGACAAAAAGAGTGAAGAAAACAGTACAAGAGGGTGAAGACATCTGATGTGCTAAGTGGCATGTAGAACAATAATCAAAAGAGAGGGTCAAGGTGGCAGGGCATTTGATGAAGAAATCTCATGAAATGGACAATTTTAGGAGTTGCGTGTTACACAGATACTGGCGCAGCTCGCACGGCTCCAGACCTATGCCTAGCGAGAACTCCAGAGGTGGGCTTGGGACAGCACATTCTGATCTGATAAGAACAATGTAGTGGAGAATGGCAGTTTTGTTTGGGGTGGTTGAGGTGCTTGTGGAGCTGAGCGAAAAGATGTTGTCGCGACAAAGATACTAAATTTGAAGCGAAATAATGGCCCAAATTTATCCATGTATTCTGGTTTGTGTGTATGTTTATTCCCCCTGATCGGAATTTATCAAGTCATCAAAATAATTTTATCACCCACCATCGAAGTGAGAGAGGTGATAATGTTTTCGTTGAAGATTTAAATATATATATATATATATATATATATAGATACCGGTATTTGTTAGTCTGTATACCAAAAAGAGGGAGGAGTTGCGCAATGTACATAATTTTTTACAGCTGGTCATGTAGGCTGATCTAGATGTGACAAATAGTAAAACTCTAGAGTTAACTGGCCACCAAAAATGACGGTGTTGGAATTTACCGCCATCACCCATCGCGGGTGATGGTCTTACGCCACGAGGCGTGCTTGTCATTATTATCATAGTAAAAAGGAAAGTCATTGACTGGAAAAGAGAAACAAACTCTTACTCGAGCTGAACTTCAGTCAGCAAAGGGTCAAGAAAACACATTCCACAACACCGTTTGAACAGATACGTTTGTGTATTTAATGGAAAAGTATTTGGAAACCTGCTGCCAGCTGCAACATATCAACTAAACAAAACACAAAGCAACGTGTTTTAGAATATAAATTGACCTATTATTTTTAGTTATAGTTTTTTTTTTTGCGCAAGTGCTGATCTCTTGTTGCATACTAATATATTATTCGTGTCTGGTAGTGCGTGCAGCAACATCGATTTTACACGTAAGCTTAGCTTGTCTGTGTATTGGTTGCCATGCCTCAGCCTGTGACCTCCGGCATGTCCAATGGATCTTATTGAACAGCCCCGCATTGCACCTCCTTCAGCGAACTTATTAGAATCAACAGGGTATGAAAATACTCGCCTCGCCATCTTTCTGATCCTGTTCTTCTTTTAAAATTATATTTATAAGTGCATTTATGTTCTTGTGTGTAATTTCCTTCCACTTTTTCCCGCTGAAACACCGTTTTGACAGTAGGAATATATTATTTCATTTTCAAGTTGACTCTCTAATATTAGTATCATAGACCACACCATACATTGACTGAACACTGAAATCGGGACTCTCGCAATTGGGCCTGGAGGCCCCATACACGGAAATGTTAATAAAATGGGTGCTGATAATCAGAGAGACCTCAAACAAAGATCAGTTTCTTCGTCGTACCATGAGGAATACGTTGCGCAGCAGGGAATCAAATTTCACAAGCATATATCTTCAGTAGGCGATATATATATACCTTCGGACATCGAGAATAACCGAAAATATATCACAATTTCTAGAAATATTAAAATTTTATAAAGAAAAATTGGTTCATAGATACTACGCGTTATGTACTTTAAATATCACATTTAATTAAGTTTTTCAATGACGGATTTGAAACAATAACCTCAGAAATTGATGTATGTATAGCTTTCGGTACACCTCATTACTATGACCACAACAAAAGGGAGGTTAAGAAAACCCCGTAATGTTGAAAAAATTGATTAAACCACAGTAAGTCCACACTGGGAGCAATGAACTAAAACACATTTTGAACTATGAGATAAAGATACCAAGACAGCCAGTAAATGATACTAAAACATAACAATTTAGGGATAATACAACCCTCCATTAGTAGAACCGTCTAAAGCTGCACATTATGATCGGCAATATCATTTCACATAACTGCCAATGTATATTACGGTATAATTACACCATTTCGTGGTTGCCTACGTTAACTTACTTCATGGTTTCCTGTGTTGCAGCACTTTTTGGGGGTCTGAGGTAAATTGCGTGGCCTGCGCGTTATCAGGCCGCCCCCATTGCCCGGCCACCGGACGCCTCCTTGTTTGTATGAGCCGGCTTTGGGGTTGGGGCTCTGGGTAGCCCCTGAGCAGGAGGAAATGCCACTCTAAGGGCGGATGAGACCTCTTTTCGTCCAACGGCATCCTTGAGAGGAGATGAACAGGCTGGTGCCATAGCTGGGTACTCAGTGTTCCGCAGTCTGCTCCTCTCCCTCTTCCATCAGGTAGTTCCACCTGATGCTCTTTTCCTTTCCTTTCTCTTCTTCTTGATTTCGGCCAAAGCCTGTACTGGTGATGGCAGGGTCTGGGGCGCGTAGGTAGCTGACCGCTTTCATAGCTGTCGTTACTGTCGATTTGTTTTTGCTTTATTATGCTTGATATCATCTTCTGTGCATGGGATTCTTTCTTCTATTTTGTTTATTTCTGTATTTACATGTACATTACTGTATATTTATGTTCTTTTATTTTTTTTTCTTCTACTTATCTGTGGGGATGTTGAAAGCAACCCGGGACCGGGTCGGGCCCGAGGGTGTCGTCTCCTGTATTGTAATATTAGAGGACTGCATGCGAACCTCGCGGAGCTCGATCTTGTGTCCCGTGGTGTGGATGCCGTGAGCTGCTCCGAGACATTGGTGACTGGCAGAAGGCACGACAGTAAGCCTGCCTTGGAGGGTTTTCAGTCCCCCTTATGCAGGCTGTGTGGATCGGGGCCTGGATTCCGTGGAATGGCCGTCTACGTCCGGAGCGGATTCTATGCTTACCGGCAGTCAGTACACGAATGTGCCTATTATGAGATCATTGTTCTAAGCGTGTGTGGCCGACTGAATAATTATATTTTATTCTCCTTATATCGAAGCCCTGCAACTGATGATTATCTTTATGACAGTTTATTGACGACGATGGCATCGATCCAGAGCACGGATCCCAAGTCAGCGATTGTTTTTGTGGGTGATGTTAATGCACACCACAGGGACTGGTTGGGATCTGCATCACCGACTGATTGTCATAGTGTGGCTGCGTTGGACTTTTGCACCTTGTCTAGTTGTGTGCAGCTAGTTCTCGGGTCCACGCATATTGTCGGTAACTGTCGCGACTTCGTTATGACTGATGTTCGGGACTTGATGAAAGTCTGTTGGCTTCCCTATTGGTTCGACAGACCACACACATCTTGTTGTGTCCTTGGACCTTAATCAGGTTGTTCCTATGGCAGACAACAGGAGAGTGATATTCGTTAAGAGCAGGGTTAACTGGGTGGCTTATACTCAGGCAGTAGGAGCGTTACCTTGGCGTCAGATTGTTCACACTGAGGATCCTGTCTCTGAGCTCAACGACTTGACTGTGTCCATTTTGGAGAGGTTTGTCCCTAAGAGGACAATTCTTGTGAGGTCTCGGGATAAACTGTGGTTTGACGACCAGTGTCGGTTAGCTTTCGGAGCTAAACAAGCTGCTTATCGGGCTTGGCGGCGTTCGCGGGACCGCACGTTGTGGCAGACCTATGTTGATCCTAGGGCCGAGGCTAAGCATGTGTAAGAGGAGGCACAGCATCGTCTGAGGCAGCGCGCCAGGAAGTCTGTGCTGAGTCCATCCACATCGTTGATGGAGTGAGCTAAAGGGTTCGGTGTTCGGTGCTGAACCTTCGTTGCCGCCCCTTGTTTGTCCCGGTGGGGACATCATTACTGATCCCTTGGCAAGGGCGGAGTTTTTGTCGACTCACTTCGACGGGAAGCAGAGCAGAGATGTCATCGCATTGTCTCAGGGATGCCACCCTGAACCTCGCTTTACCTCTTTGGCGTTCAGATCTGGTACAATCAAGGTGCTGCTTCGGGGCTTTGATCCATATGGAGGTGTGGATCTGGTGGGCATGTTTCCTTTGTTTTATAAGCAGCTGGCTGACGTTCTTGTCCCCAAGTTTGCACTGCTCTTCGGCGCCTGATCCAGTTAGGAAATTTTCCTCGTTGTTGGCGTACTGGAAATATTACTCCTATTCCCATGGGTCCGGTGTCGCCCTATGTTGCCAACTATCGACCCATCACACTGACGCCCATTTTGTGAAAGGTGTTCGAGAAATTAATCGCTGGTAAGCTTGGTCTTTCGCTGAGTTTACGGGGTTGCTGCCTGCTGGTCAGTTTGCGTACAGAACTGGCTTGGGTTGTTGTAACGCTCTGTTTTCGGTGTCATATCATTTACACTCAGCGCTGGATTGTAGGTCGGAGGCACGCCTTGTGCAGTTGGAATTTAGCGCGGCGTTTGACAGAGTTAACCACAGGGGTCTATTATACAAGCTGGAGTCCTTGGGTGTGGGTGGTAGGGTTCTGTCAATCATTCGCGATTTCGTTTCCGAGCGAACGCAGAGTGTGTCTGTTGCCGGCGTTTTGAGTGCCTCAGTCGCGGTGGTGTCTGGCGTCCCTCAGAGCAGTGTGCTTGGCCCGCTGTTATTCGTTCTCCATACTAGTGACATGTTCTCTTCGCTTGAAGCCACGATGATCAACTGTGCCGACGATGCCACTTTGATAGCAGTGATACCTGCTCCTCGCCTGTGTGATGCTGTCGCTCAATCTCTGATAGGGACTTGTAGCGCATTAGTGCATGGTGCTCGGCTTGGAGTATGAAGCTGAATGCCAGTAAGTTCGAGTCGATGATTATCAATCGGTCTAGGACACTTGTACCGCAGGATCCCCAACTTGAGATTGATGGCACTTTGCTTCAGGAGTTTAGCTCCTTGGAGATTCTTAGTGTTGTCTCTGATGAGAAGCTTACTTTTGAGCCGCATATTAGGAGGTCGGTATCACGTGCTTCCACTAAGGTTGGGCTCCTGCGTAAAGCGAATTCTGTGGTTGGTGACAGTCAGGTTGTCCGCAGATGTTTTTGTGCTTTTTTGCTGCCTGTGTTAGAGTATTGCTCAACGGTCTGGGCTTCAGCTGCTGACACTCACTCGCGTCTGTTGGACCGACTTGTTAGTTCAGCCAGCAGGCTGTGCGCTGACATTGATCTGGTGAACTTGTCCCACAGGAGAAGAGTAGCCGAGCTATGTATGTTTTATAAGGTGTACAATAATGAGAAGCATTGGTTGTATTGTTCTCTCCCTGCCCTCAAGGTATTTGGGAGGGAGACTCGTGCTGCGTGTGGAGAGCACTCTTTCACTTTGGAGGCTGTCGTATGTCAAGCTAATAAGTTCTGTCGGTGCTTCGTGCCCTGGTCGGCTAAAGTTTGGAATTTGTTACCGGCATCGGCATTTTGTCGTATTGGCCTGCATGTGTTTAAGTCAGCTTTTAATGTTTTTTGCTGAATTTCCTTTAGCAACGTTTTGGGCTTCCCGGTGTTGCAAGATGCTGCATTTGGGTTGTATTACATGTCCGTGAGAGCTCTACAGTGAACTTTTAATAATAATCATAATAACTAGCGGGATCCGTGGAATTCCGCGGTTGAATAAAGACTATGTTTTCCAAAATGAAGCAACACACGTTACACTATTACCATTCACCTCAGTTAAACCTAATGCAGCTCTTATAACGTAACCCACCCCGTCTGAGTGAACGTACGTCGCTGATCGCCGACGAACTGATTCCAACTCTATAATGTCGGTCTATACAAGCCTAATTATGTTGTATAAGCTAACGTGACCGGTGGGAATTCACCGATTAGTTGATGCTCCCACTTTATAAGATGTAGCAATCTAAGCAATACGCTACTATAACGCACCTAACTCAACACAGCTCCTCTAACGTAACCTACCACATAAATAACGCCAGTCACTTAATCCTGACAAATTCAGTCTAATGAAAAATGGGAACGTTACTTCCTACCTTGCTGATTACGCTGCTGTGGGTGCAGCTGGAACCACTCAGAAATTCCACAGAACAGAAGTAATGTTCTTCAGTGATATCTCAGTTCTGTATCATCCGAATTTTCCCCTTTCTAATACTGAATGAACCTTTGGAAATTCTACAAACAAAATAATTGTTCTTTAATTATGATACCCTCCGACCAGCATCACACATACCAAGGTTGAAAATGTCTCAAGTCTGGCCGTGAAGTGTCTACCCTAGACCTGCGAGCAGCAGAAGCTGAAATATAAACTTGACTATTTCTTCCTTTGATCCCTTCCCGGGTCATATCCAAGAGTAGCTCGGGACACTCTAATTTCCTTCTATCTGTTAGAGAAGAGCGTGACAAACACGGTCAGGGAATATTTTCACTCACCTTATTTAACTTGAGGTAGCGCTTCGAACTTTATCCACACCGTCTGAACTAACATCCGCCGCTTACCTCTGTCTATAGTTACGCATTCTATCTCTAACGTGAAACGTGGGTGACCCGTCAGAATTCGACAATTTGTTAATGCTCTCACTTTATAAAATGTATCATTTGCTCTCTCAGCAGTGAATTCGCACATGTGTCTTTAAAAAAAACATAGAAGCACGACGGTACTTCTTGCAATGTTCTCCTTTTGTTTGCACACATTTTTATGCGGTGATTGATATGCGGCAATTATGGCGTCTATTGATTTGTTTACTGGCAACCTAATTTAAGGAGGAAGCGGTAAACTATGGCAATGATGAACATTTTGCAGTTGGCGGTCCCGACGGTTCAGAAGAGTAGTGGTGGGAATTATTCCTAGGTGTGAGGTAGTTTTAGGAAAGTGCACTGAGCCTCCCGCAGTTAGTCGTATAAGAGAGCGTAGCGCACGGATCGTTCTGGAGTATGGTCTATAAACAGTAATTCATCGACGATACTCCATAACAACTGGGCCTAAACTGTAGGTCGACGAGAAAATAATAAGAACTATACTAAGGTAAAATCAAAGACTAAATAGAAGTCAACTAAACGTAAAATTGCCGTATGGGGAATAAAAATCCCATCATTGGAAAAAAAGAGAAATGTATACCTACACCTAAGAATATTTTTTTTCTTTATTAGTGATAGACCTATGGTAAGGGGAACATAGATGATATCGGGATGGAATCTAAGATGCAAATAAACCAGGGTAGGCTGAGGGGCCGGATGTGAGCTCCTGTGATATTAATTATGCACTGTGTGAAGCTGTACAGCCGGGTCATAATGTTGAGGCTGGGTGTGGTTATGTGTATATATATATATATATATATATATATATATATATATATATATATAGGGACCTTAATGTTGTAAGCTCGATGGGATTGCAAGGTGAATGTAAGGGTTTTGCAAGTGGTAAACCGGTTCAGCTGGATACACCTAAATGTTGGTCAATACGGGTTTTGAAGTGTTGTCCAGTGCTACCGATGTATGAGGCACTGCATGCCCGGTACTGGTAACGGTAGATAACACTAGGCAACAGTGAGGTGGGGGGTTCGTCTTTAAATTTAATGTAGGACCCGCTGGTAAATATATTTTTGAATGAAAATTTGAAGTTGATATGTGGGTAGGCTTCAGCAAGGAACGTTACCAAAGTGCTTACTGCACTAACAGCGATTTTGTAATAGTACGGAAGCGAGTGAAAGAAGTTCAGTTAATGGATCGAAGGTTTGCTAAACGAACAGTTTGTCTAGGAACAATTTGCAGTGGTTTTCCAGAAAATGGTGCTAAAAACTGTTATTCTGAAGAATATTCGAAGAAAGTCAACTTCGTCTGAAAATAAAAGGTAGAAGGAGGACAAATGGTATGCTCGAAATAGCAAAGTTATTATTGCATTGATTTTATTATTATTATTATTATTATTATTAAAACTTCACGCTTGAGCTCCCACGGACAGGTAATGCAACCTAGATGAAGCATTTGCAACACCGGGAAGCCCAAAACGCTGCTAAAGGAAATCCAGCAAAAAAAACATTAACAGCCGACTTAAAAGCCTGCAGGCCCACACGACCAAAAGCCGATGCAGGCAACAAATTCCAAACTTTAGCCGACCAGGGCACGAAGCACCGACAGAACTGATTAGTTCGA
>LQNS02277221.1:10072332-10086816 GCA_001587735.2 Parhyale hawaiensis | reverse complement strand
AATAATGCCCCCATTATGACCCACAAGGGGCGGCAACGAAGGTTCAGCACCGAACACTGAACCCTTTAGCTCACTCCACCAACGATGTGGATGGTCAATACTCAACAGAGACTCCCTGGAACGCTGCCTCAGACGCTGCTGAGCCTCTTCATACACACGCTTAGCCTCGGCCCTACGATCAACATAGGTCTGCCACAACGTGTGGTCATGTCAGTGACTGAAAAAGAACTAGTCCAGAGACCTGAGAATGTGGGTTTTCCGCAAACTCCAGTGGTTAGTGTTGAGTCTTGGTTAGTTATTAAAACATCTAGTAAAGCTAAAGAATTGTTGAATTGGTTTTCGGCAGTGAATTTGATATTCTGATACTTACTATTCATACATTGCAAAAAAATCGGAGTCCGTTTGATTCTTAATTATGAGTAAGGTGTCATTTACATAGCGATTATAGTGGATTGGTTGGAAGTCATTCGGGCAGTCGTTAAGCCAAAGAGTTTCATTATAGCACAGAAAAATATTTGCCAGCGAGGGACTAAGCGGGAAGCCCATGGAAACTCCCTCTATTTGCTTGTACACTGTACAGTCTATTGTTAAAAATGAAGAAGGAATCTTTAATGGCGAAGCTGAGGAAAGTTCTGAAGGTAGGTTTGTCCATGTTGTGGAATAGGTCGGTGGCGTCAAAACCTTTGTTAGAAATATTATCTACATATAGTATATAGGCGGCTAGAATTGGCCGTAAAGAAGGACCGGTTTTGTGTACCTTTGGAAGCCAGTACATGACTCCAGGGAAGACCCTCAATTGTACAGTGAACGGCAAATCGAATCAATGATGATGCCTTGGTCTAACGATTTTTTCAAGAATCTATGGATTTTATATATGAATTAGAGCGTAAGTTTGAAAGGATCGATGTGCGAGTTGTAAACAGTGCACTTGGTTGTATTGGCGACGATTGCATTCATTTTTTGATGGTACTGATTTTTATCTACAGCAGAATGACAACAGGAGCTCACATCCGGCCTGTCAACCTACCCTGGTTCATTTGCCTTTTGAAATTCCTCCCGGTAACATCTATATTCCCCTTACCATATTACTTATAAATAAAAAATTTTATTCTTAGGTGCGAGTTGAAATTTCTCTTTTTTTCTGATGTTGGGATACAGCATTTTGCATTTGCTAATTAAGTATGAGCATTTGTGTGAATCCTTTTGCGTAACTCTAAAACAAACAGCATTCATGCGAATCAATCACCCATAGCAGTTGAACGATTAATACAATCCTTGAAACATTCTCAACAATTGAATCAATTGGCAAAGCAACGAGACAATCTGCAAACCTATTAAACAACCCTTCATAGTCTTTGCGTGAAATAAACATAATATGAAACATTGAGCTTTTCGCGTAAAGAATAAAGCCCTGAAAACCCAGTTTCACAGTGTCCATTCCGGAATATACACACATACGTGGCATTTGGCAATGTCGCATATTGAATTTGCTAATTAACTAAGAGCATTTGCATGAATACTTTTGCGTAACTTTAAAATAAACGGCATTCGTACGAATCAATCACCTATAACAGTTAAAGAATTTATGCAATCTTTGACAGTTTCTCAAGAATTGAATCAATCTGCAAAACTATGAAACGATCATTTACAGTCTTAGCATCAATTGAACATAATGTGAAAAACTGAGCTTTTGTCATAAGCAATAGAACCCTGAAAACTCACTTTCACAATGTCCAATCAGAAACATACCGGGCTTCGCAAAAGTCCTGACCTGTTTTGTATTTCCAAAGTGTGAAGCTCATTTCAAAGACTTGATGAAATTTATTGACAATGACTCATTCCTAAAGTATTTCAGATTATTTAATAACTGGTAACAGTGCTCATTTCTACACATTTTTGGTAATGGAAACAAAAAGGATAAAGATAGTAACTCTTCTTCGCGCGGGTCCCCAGAAGGCGGACATTGTTAGGTCGCAAAATGTCAGTTTATCAAAGGTGAAACGGTTCGAAAACCGCCTTAAGAATAATGAAAGCCTCAAAGATCGACCACGTTCAGGCAGACCACAAATTATTCAATGGAAGAATGTTCGAAGAGCCTTTGAAAATGATTCGAAACTCAAATCGACTGACTTAGCGAAGAAGAAGAAGATTTCGGTGTCAACCGAGTCAAGCTAACTACTGACATGGTTAAAAAGCGTCAAGAGCGATGTTCCCGCCTTCTTAAATACTTGAAAATTCATGGAAATCGAGTCATCATTTTATCAGATGAGAAGACCTCCACAGTGGATCCTGTCTTCAACAAACAGAACGATCGAGTTGTGAGCTTTGGCCAAGATATCTCTGATGTTCGTTATGTCTCCGTAACAAAGCATACGGCCTCTGTGATGATGCTTGGCGTTGTGGCCTCCAATGGTGAGAAGATACCTCCAGTGTGGTTCAAGGGCGGTTACAGCTTGACAGGGGTTGAATACAGGGATATCATGGACACAAAAGTTCTTCCTTGGATCAGAAAAATCGTCAAAGATGGAGACTATGTGTTTCAGCAAGATGGTGCACCAGCGCACACGTCAAAAACCGTCCAAAACTGGATGAGCCAAAACATGACTTTCTGGCCCAGAGACGTCTAGCCCCACAGTCACGTGATCTCAATCCTCTGGACTACAGGGTGTGGCCGTATGTTATGAGTAAAGCATGCAAAGGTCGCCACAACAACATTGAGGATCTGAAAGCCTCTGTGAACCGCACTTGGGCCCAGCTGAGGAAGGACTACGTCCGTAATGTGTGTAAGGACTTCCGACCACGATTAGGGCGTGTCATTGCTGCCAATGGAGGTCCTATTGAATAGCAGTGTTGTTTAGATCTCAATAAACTAATACGTAACAAATCTTGTTTTATTTCATTATAAGCAAAGCTTTTACGAACTTCGAATGGTTAATTATTAAAACAGGTCAGAACTTTTACCAAGCCCGATACATACGTAGCATTCGGCAATACTGCAGATGCCAATTCGGGCAATATACGTGTTTGTCGTGTAGTATTTTGCAGCATTCGTTGTTTAGCAGCCGTTTGGCTCTGACGTTGCAACAATAATTGGGGTTCTGGTCGTTACCTTCTTGCATATCTTTATACTGCACAAACAAGCAATGCCTCGTGTTCAACATATTATCAGCTCAGCGACGAAGAAAGGCGGCGCATTATTGACAGATATGAGAAACAGGAAGATTTCCTATTGGTAGCTGACATACTAGGATACCAACTAGGATACTAGGAATCTGGACAACGAGAGCATTGGTTTTCTTATCATGATGATAGAAGCTAATCCGTGCATAACGCTTAAAGAAATGAATCAAAGTCTCCGCGAGCTTTTCCATAGGAAACCCCATGTCTCAGCGCCCTGCATGTCGCGAAGTTTGCAAGCTCAAATCATAATCATAATGGTTGACTGTTATAAAGGTTTGGTTTAAACGGGGGCAACATGTTTACATATGTGGCGATTGCTTGAAGCAATTAGAGCATTGGTAAAACACAAACGGGAAAATCAGTACCTTTAAACTATATATATATATATAACAATAAAACTAAATATGTTAAAGCAACTTGGTGTTTTGCCAATGAAAGAGGAGATTCTAAAGTTTGATATTTGAATAATGCAACACATTTAAGTATGGAATGTATGGAATTTAATTAAAAGACCTCCATTATTGGCGAAGCAATCACGGGCTCCTGCACCGGTGCTGTTCATTCCTTCTCTAACGTCGCTGTTGAAATGTTCTTGATCTCCTGGCTGATATTTCTTTCTAGCTGCTGCCCAACTAAAACTTGGGGTTGCCGCAGAAGCTAAAGCCCTAATTCAGCTTCTGATCGGCACCGCGGCAGCTTCAAATTTTCTAAGGGTGCAAGGTTTCAGGCATTTCAATTTAAACTCTTGCTTTTAAGTATCCCCAGAGAAAGAAATCAAATTTGAATTGTTGCTCTTGCTATGTGCGCTATAGCTCCAGCTTGTAGGAAAAACGTATAGTCTGTGTGTCTGTCTTCAATTTCAGGTAACAAATATTCTTGAATCATCTGTCTATAGCTGTCTCCATTGACACAACTTGCATCACCGTTAGTACTTAAAAAAAAACGTGGTCCAATAATCCTCAAAGACGTGATGCCACACCATACTGTTACTTTAGCTGAGTGAAGTGGACGTTCAACAATTAACGATCAAAAGCAGCACTGAAGCCAAGCTGTACCAAACTTGCCTCGTGAACCCCCATCAAGAACCAGCTGCAACACATGAGAAATGTGAAGCAGAGCATCACAAGTTCCCAAGCCCCAACAAAAATCATACTGTTTTTGGGGAAGGACACCCTGCTTCTCAAGAAAGCGACCCAACTTCGACGCAACCAACCTATCATAATTTTTTGGAAAAACAAGTGTGATCGAGATGGGTCTATAATCGGAGGTTTGAGATGAGACAGAGCCCTTCGGAACAGGCGTCGCATTGGCGACACGCTAGCATTCCGGAAAAGAGCCCAGCCATAGCATCTGACGAAACACAGAAGCAAACGGGGCTGCGAGCACACCAGCCACCCTCCGAAGAAAGATAGGTCATATACTCTATGAATCAGTGCTCCCATAAGGGTCCTGATCAAGAAGAAGGCGGTGCACTGCAGAAGATCTGAAAGCAAAACCGGACAACCTCGGCTCGGGATCACACCCTAAAGGAATGCGGACCCGGTCCCGGCTATGCTTCCCATCAAAGTAGCGCATCAAAAGATCCGCCTTGGCAGCAGCATCCGCAACAAGATCAAAACCAGCACCAATTAAAGGGGGTCAGAAGAGCTCACACCATTTACAGTGCTCTTCAAGGTGGACCACCACTTACGTGCGTTAACAGACGAAGCTAACAACTCTCTGAACCTCAATTATGCTCCCTCTTAGCTTCCTCATCAGTAGCATCAGCCCGACGCTGCAGTTCTCTGAAACGCTGAAAGTCGACAGCAGACCGGCTAGTACGCCAACGGGCATATGCCTCCCTCTTCAATTGGTGTGCCCTCCTACAGGCATCATCAAACCAGGTCCCATCGCCTGTTCTGACCTTAATGAAGCGGGACGGGACATAGGCGAGCGCCAAGTCAGAGAAGAGCCGATCCGAAGTAGACCCAGGATCAGGAGACTCTCTCACAACCCCCCACCCAAGGTAACATAAGGAAGGCACCAGAGACGGGGTCCTAATTCACTCAGGACCCTATCATCAGCAGACGAGCTGCGATACACTGAAAACAAATAAAAGTTCCTGAATGAACCACAGATTCGAACCACCATCAGCTCACAACATTGAAACTCATATTCACTCTATCTAGACACCCATCACCTTTTCGAAGGTAAACAGCCAAGTTCTTAAATCCAGGGCATGAGTCTCGCAACCGCAGCACTTGCTTTTCAATGTTCGGGATCAGCAGCTCAGAAACATGACGATGGCTTGAGACGAGCAACTCCGAACAAAGCACATCATAATTGGAAGAGGCTACCGCGAGCTCAGCCTAATTACCATAGAGACTCCGAACATTGGCACACAAGAAGCGGTAGGAGTGAGACCCATAAACACGAGGACCAGGGTTACTTCCACGTACGGCCTACTTTGCCCCAGCAGCACTTCCCATTTTTCATAGTGAACATTTGGAAAGACTCCCCTCCGGAGTTTTCTGGCGAAGATGGTGAACACATTTAATGAATGGTCTTGACAAACACTGGGAGCAAGCCCACCAACAGCTATGAACACCTTCAGGAGTCACAAACTCTTGACGGCAAAAGTTTCAGCAAACACTGTTACCCATTGCTGTATCTTTCATACCCCAAATAACTTAACGTTTCCCAACTCCATGGAGCAGCAGAAATTAACTTATCACGCTTGCATGAAGAACTCCTTGGCTGGGTTTGCCTTTATTGGATTATTCCATATTATTACATTAGTGTTGGAATGTTGAACGACGAGCTTTAGTACGAGGGAGTTCAATATTCCATATTGTTGAACGAGCGAGTTTCAATTCAATTGAGTGTAGTACCGATTGGGTTCAATGTATAACACGCTTAGATAATATCCCGTATTTTTTATGTTGTAACATCGCATATATGAAAATCGTATCATATTATCGCCATCCTAATACAAGGAATCACCGCAATCCTTATATAAGGGTTGCAACGTACATTGTGTACCAGAGATCGTCTCCCTCCAGAAGAGGAGTAAAGTAATTAATCTGTCAGTAACAGCTGCATAGAAGAGTGTACGGGTAATAAAAAATATTCGTGCCGACAGTAGCTGAATATAGAGCTAACTTACTAGCCAAGTGTTGTCAGTCGTCGCAAGAGATATTGAAGATAGAGGGTAATTTAGAAGACACGCTCTTTCACCGATATGCCCGTTTGTAAGCGACCGTTACATAACGAGCTAGTCTAAAAGCCAAATTAACTTGAAGCATTTGACAGCGGAACAAATACAAAACACGAATTGGATGCGAAACAATTGCGAGGCTACACTTGTTTTTCGCGTCGCTGCCCCTGCTCGCAAGGTATTTAAACCTCAGGATCGAGCAGAACGAAGCTTTTCGAATAGACTAGCCATGCCTTCACCAGTACTGCGTTAACAGCATTCTAACTAGACCTCTCACCTAGAAGCAAGAACTAGTAGGATCGCCTAGACTTCCCGTATACTGCGTTAACTGTATCTCTCTAAGTTGTGTGAAATAAAATATTAGTAGTGTGAAGTGACGTCGTTTACTTACTACTAAGAATTGGAAAGAGTTCCTTAAACTCTATTGAAGACGACGAACACTACGTCCCAACGACAGAAGTCGATCATCAGGACCTCTAAGTTGTAACAGAGGAATTTAAAGATTGAGAGTCTCACATTCAGGGGTCGTCTCTAAGAGCAAATACAAAGAGACTGGAGAAGTAACCCCAAAAATACTTTTTACTACAAAAGAAGAAAAACAACTTATTTTTACAGCCTTCTTTTTCTTCCTTCCTCATATCTAAATGATTCTGACCTAATGGCAATAGCCCATAGAAGATTGGAGCATAAGTCCCGGCTGCTCTTTGGTAGTGGGCTTGTCAGTCTGTCAACTGCTTGAATACAAAAGTTGTCAAGTTGCAATGGGCGCAGGTCATGAAGAAGGTAGGGCCAAACTCAATGATTGCTGGCAAGCTTTCATTGAACATTGTTGTCTACAAAAGTTAGCCTATAAAAGAAGCATGCTATTGTAGCCTGCAGCCATTTATGAGGAAGGAGGAAAAAATTAGCTAGGTAACAGATTTTCCTGCTGCACAGATGAAATCCAATTTCACATCAACACTATATATTGAACACTGTCGTGTGTTGTTTTTTGTGTTTATATATTTATGTATTTGTATGTTTCGGGTCACGCTCTTAAAGAAATAGATAGGCGAAAAGTGGGCCAGGTTGCAGATTTTGTAATTAGGTTATGTTTTCTTGGAGATCGGTGACCTAGTTGCAGAAGATGGTTATAGAGTGGCTCCCTATTCCTTTCCCTCGATGTTCTTTTTGCTTGAAACACTTCTTGGAATCGAAAAAACAAAGATATTAAAGCTTCTCTTAGCGCGGCGCTGCAGTCTTATTTTATTGCTTTCTCCATACACCGAACAATATATTCGTTCTCAGTTTACCACGTACAAATTAAGAATGTAATCAACGAAGGATGGACGAAACAATGATTTTTCTCCTGTGTAGACATTATTTTTCCGCTTGCCGCGTTCTTTTTTGATTGAGCTGATTCTCTATCTTGACGGCCTCGGCTTATTTCACTTCAACACAAAATCTTCAGTGTACTGAAGGCTGGTTGGGTATCATGGATACGCGGCGGGTAATTCATTTAAATTCACTGAGGCTTGCTGCTTTCTAATATCAGATTTTTCCCGCATGTCATCTACGGTGGGATTCGAAATTGTGATTCTTACTTGAAGTGAAAGAGAGAGCACTATGTCGTATCAAAATTTGAGACAGCTGTTGTAGCGTATCCTTCAGAATCATATATGTGGTTAAGTTATATTGAATGAAGACGGGTATAAAATTCTCCACTGTCATTTTTTAACAGCACGGCACTCTAGTTTGATTATAAATACTATGGGGCTCACAGGAAAAAATATATCCTTAAGGGGAGCGTGGGAGTGAAAGGTTACGAACCACTGCGCTAAGCTGTTGTGTTTTTATGCACGTCACAAACTAGATTAGGCCATTTCTCAATTGAAGCACTATTAAACTTAAAATCAATATAACATGCACATGTTTTAATATACATACTGTGTACTGCTTGTAGCTCACATTTAAGCATAGCAGCGTTCGTGCACCGTTTGCCCTATAGTGTAATTGCTTGTGTGATATAAGGTTCAGTAGACACACTGGTGCTTTATAGTTTTAATAGGCGAAAGTTGGATAGAAACTGACAAGCTATTACAAATGAGTTCGTCGGATAGCGACACTATGGCGTTGTACGCCAACGGCTGGTAGATTAATACAATATCGACGAATACACAATTAAAGTGACAAGCACAAGTCTGGACAAGCTGGTGTTTCAAGGCAGCGACCCTTCAGCCGGGCTTCTTCGATACCGGCCTGTAGCTGTAGAAGGTTAAGCAAGAGCGCTGCATAAGGCAGAGCTTATATACAGTGTGATCGAAGCCAGTGAGCGGAGGTCCCGTCACTCGACCTTTTGAACCTAGGCAGCTGTTCGATACCTGGGAGTGCCAACTTTACTTTAAAGTTGTGTAAGTTACTTATTCTTTGTCGAGTTTGCACAAGGAATATTCCTTGGAAGATCAGAATATACGATGGGTTGGAATTTAATAGAGAAACTTTCTACCAGTGTCCATGGCTATCTTCGCATTAACTCTAGTAGTTTATCGCTACAGGGTAAATAAACATTTGAATGTTAGTAGTAGCACAGGGAGGCTAAGCTAAAATAAGTGTGGCTTCGACCATGTGGCAATTTCCAGCACAGGAGGGCAGGTGAAAGCTGGCAGAATTGCAGCTGAACTGTGAGGCCCAAGGGTGACCGCAGAGGATGGCCTCTTGGAGTGGGGCCGTGGTGGCCTCTAGGTGTGGCCTCTCAAAAGAGTTGCGTTGTAGTGTAACATGCCCACCGCTTGCTCCTTCTCTTAGGACTCTCTCTCTGACCACACCCCCATCCGTCAGGGGTCAGGTCCCCCTCCCGGGTCCCACACCCTGCAGCCCCTCTGGTGTCGGGCCATATTGGCCTTTGATAGCCACCGCCCACAGCCCCCTCACCTAGCCACCTCCCACACTCCGCCCCAACCCCTTCCCACCCCAACACCCCCCCCCCAGCTACCTCTCCCCTACCGCAGCAACCACGCAGCCCCTCACGTGCCTCACATAATTTGGTCTGGTCACCCATCTCCCGCACCCCCCACACTGTCTCCTATTGCCCCTCTCCCCCGCTCCCCCCGTACACGTTTTCTCGTGGTTTATCTTCGCCGCCTCCGTCTCACACAATGTCTCACATCTCCCACATCAGAAAAACACCCTTTCCTCCGCCGCCCTATGTATCCTCTTCTGGTACACCGTCAAGCCCGCCTTCGACCTGCACACCTTCCCACTCCCATCATTGGTACACACCAAATCCACCGCTCCTCTCACGTACATTCCTTTCTAACATCTCCCATATCCTCTGATACTCATATCCCCTCTGGTGTTCCCACTTCTCCAGACGATCCATCCTTACCCTCACAAACTCCCTCCAACCTTCCCTACCCGTACTAAGTCTCTCCACATCCGTCCAGTCGATCCACACCATCGGCAACAACCTCTTCCAGTTCAGCACTGTCTTTTTCTTCCTCCCCAGCCTCTTCCCCACGTCTCCAGTTATTCGTACCATCCAAGAACCGATGCATTAATCATCCTCTCGTTTCCCAAGCGCATCACATGCTCTACTCACTTGAACACCCTCTTCTCAATCTTCCATCTTACCGACTTCACCCCAACCTCCTTCTCACATTCCACATGTTAACATGCATCGCCTGCATCTGTGCAATGGCTGCCCATTCCGATTGCACCAAACATATCTATAACACCTATCAATCCAGTTCTGTAGCTTCTTCAGAACCCCAATATACCAACACCTTACCTGACAATCATACAATAAACTACTTTCCACGCATGCTTCAATCACTCTCCCCTGCCATCTGTTCGACAATCTCGACCCCCTAAGCCATCCCCTCACCTTTCCCCACAACATCCCCGCTCTCCTGATCCTGTTCCTCACGTCGGCCTCCGCTCCGACCCATCTACCCAGAACTCAGATCCCTCCCCGTCCTCCGTCCCAAATTCCAGATTCTGCTCCTTATCCTCGTTACATTTCTCCTCCCATCTCCCCATCACCCGCTTCACCCCCCTCACACCCCCCTCCACATCCCCTGCCTCTGCAATAATAGTCGTATCGTCCGCAAACAACGCCGAATACGATCACTGCAAGAATTATTATGGCTTATATATCTGTACAAAGTAGAGTTCATTTTCCTTCCCACTTGGGTAATTAAGGGGACCGTTTCCATTTTTTATAAACTTTTTCATTATTGCAGCTAGGTTTCTGAAATTTTGTACTCGTATACGACTTTTTTTTCGTTCAATAAACGTTTTTGATTTGACGCACAAAAAACGAGGTTTTTCAGTGAGAGCGGATTTTTTATTTTAGTCGTGTACGTTTTCCCATTTTATCCGATAGAAACCGAGTTATTGAAAGAAAACGTAAACACCATTTGAGTTACGCTGCTAACAAATATTAGGACAAATCTAACTAACTCAAATCACAAACGGACCAGCCGATCATCACCACAATTGATCATTTATGTCTTTTAGCATTGCTAACAACTCCTGTAAATTTCATTAAAATCCTCCAGCCATAACTTTTAGAGTTACTGAGCTGACAAACATAATATTAAACTCAGTGACACCTACAATAACAAACGAGCAAACGAACGAACAAACAGATCTAAAAAATTTGGTCATTCAATTTTCGTGTTATACCTAAAAACTTATGTAAATTTCATGAAAATTCGTCCATAATTTTCTGTGTTATGGCCCGAAGAAAAATAAGCAGGTAAATAAACAAACAGATAAACGATGTTTCACCAAAAGTTAATCAACTGTTACTGTTAATATACCTAAAAATCCCTGTAAATTTCGTCAAGATAAGTTAACTTGGTGACAGACAAATAGACAAAAATATTACCTCCTCGGCGAAGGTAACAAATCCCTCATCTTTTGGCCAAGAGGACTTCCAGCAGACTAAAAATATTGGGACTTTACTGCTGGTAACACGCTAAAATGTACACAGTATATGCCAACCATTCACACCGCTGGCTAAGCAAAGTGTTATGATACGTGCGCTTTCTTGGATTGGGTATAGCCGCTATAGAGATTTCACATGCATTAAAACTTCTTCAATTTGTTTCAATATTTTTGAGCAGATACAGACAACTCCTATAATTTTGTGACCTCAGCAGCATCATAGTTCAGAATTCATCTTACGAAAACCAGCTGCAACACATCAATAAGTTACCGTCAAGCCACAGACTCTCTGCCTCGTCAAAATGAGATGCTGGGAAATCCTTTGCCTGTGCACGCACTTCATGTATTTGCTGCGCTTCTCATCTCAGCAAGGCCTGCTCAAGGAGAGTGATTTTACAAAGGTAAGTGCAACAGCAGCAGCGCACTATTAGTATTTTATATAAGTTTATTCTGCCAAGCTAATCCTGGTCTCTAATCGCTAAAATGATTTAGTTACCCTTCAACAGGAATGGCTTCAGCCTTGAAGCTTCTCTGTGTGGCAGTGTGTCTCTACTAAATGTGCGCTTACAATCTAGTTGAGTTGCATCTTTAATCGGTATTTTCCAGTTGTGATTCTTATGCAATGTTGCTCGTTGTATACGAACTAGATGGACGTAAGTATGTACTATGTAGATAAGCGATTTAGGAATACATATCAGTGCCTCTCTGCGAAGAACAGATTGAGTAAAGAAATAAAATGAAACATTGCACTTTTTAACTTACGGCGGCATTCTTATGACGGACTACGATTTGATTTTACACATAAATCTGCTGGGAAATTAGCTTTGTTTTGTTTATCTTCTAAAGATATATACTTACCGAAATACGAATTATGTTGGAGTAGGCGAGTCGTCAGAAAGTCCGCTGTCGCAGTGTGAAACATGATCTGGAGCACATACTGGTCAGCCATAACGGACTAAATACGGCGTAGAAAACACTCCCGGGATTCCTCAACCAAATACTTAACGGAACCACCACGGCGGTGGCAGCACCCTCGGTCATTCTAAGGTCGGCCGTAGTCTGGCGTGTAAGGTGGCACGCCTACGCTCGCCTATACAGCCAACCACTACAAGCCACGTAGCTTTAGCGGAAGGCCAACGAATTATACTGGGACCGTCCACAGAGGCAAAACATAGTTTCGGCCAGTCACTGGAGGCCGATCCACATACACCGGACGGCGCGCGAGAGCCACCAGGGACCGTCCGCGCAAGAGAACCCTCACAAATACAATTAACATGATTTATTCTTGAATGGAGAAATTTTTAGAGCAAAAAGAGCAATCAGCACCACATTTTTTACAAGAATCAACATAGCCATGATTATGTTGACAGCATTAACGATATGTACTCTTCTATTAACACAGAGTTGTACTGAAAGAGTGACTTCAGAATGTGACGAATTGGTAACACGACTGCTTAACATACGGTTAGTCTACGAAGCAAAATACAGCGTTAGAGAAAGATACGACGCGACCCAAACCCTGTTTAGGTTTGGGTCGCGTCGTATATGAGAGGCCATTTTCCCTTGTGTCACTTAGGTGCAGGGACGTGTGTGCAGTGATGTGAGCCACAGCGCTCTCTTTCGTTCCTTCCTTCCTTTTTATTGTCGTTTTACTGGCATAGGTGTAAATATAGTATTGCTTTTTTCCTTTTGTTTTGAGAATGGAAATTGACTAGATGGCGTACTACTTAATTGCAATGAATTTATGATGAGTAGGTCAAATATTTTAGCAATTACTGAATTGTTCCTGGGTGTGTATTGATACTGAATTGTTCCTGGGTGTGTATTGAAGTCTTCCTTTTTCTTTATTTCAGCCTCATGATGATGCAAGTGCATCGAAACGTTGCATTTTAAGATTTTAATAATGGTCGTCAACCAATTTTTATTAACCTTAACACACAGTGAATTACAAAATTAAGAATGACTTTACAGCAAATGAATTTGTAAGAGCATATTTAGAGTAAATTTGTGGATAAAAATCCGGTAAAATATGTTTCAAATATTGCACTATTTTGTGCGAAGGAGGTCCGATGTAGGCTAGCGGAATGTAAATTTCGTGTCGGGGTGCAGTGGCAACTGGAGTTGGTGGGTGATGCTTTCTATTTAAAAGGATCCGGAGATACTTATCGAGCGGGAAAGTGGGATACCCACTCTTTTGAAGAATATTCTTAGGAAATTGATTTCCTCGTTGAAATAGAAATAAGAAGACGAAAGTTTGTTTGCTCTATGGAGTAATGTGCGAATAGCATTTATCTCATAATAAGAAGTGTCAAAGTGAAGAAACTAGTGCCTAAGCCAGTAAATGTTGGTTTTCGGTATATATTGATGTAGAAAAGTATGTGTCGTGTCGTTCAACTGTAACGTCTAAAAATGGAAGTTTCCTGTTCTTTTCTGTGTCCACTGTGAAAGAAATGTTTGTGTGTCGGTCATTACTGTATTCCAGAAATTTAGTGCAATGGGAGGGGCACTGAAAACTACGAACGTGTCGTCTAAATAACGGCGGTAAAAAATGAGTTTGAATTGCAAGGAGCAGTTATTCCGAAAGTTTTCTTCTAGTTGGCTCAAAAATGCGTTTGCAAGTACTGGGGCAGGGGATTGCCCATAGCTAGGCCTTCTACTTGTCTATAAAAAGTTTTATTAAAAAAAAAATAATAATAAAGTATCTGCAACTGAGAGTTTTAAGAAGTCCATAAAATTACGTTTGTTAAAACCAGCTAAAAGAGACACTGAAGAGAAAATTTTATCACCTGGTAAAGCTATCGTTTCAAGCACGGGAACATTGGTATATTGTGATTGCACATCGTAGCTAAGAAACAGTTATTATGGCACTGCAGTTCCGAAAGCTGAGAAGTGAATTCATACGAATTTTTGAGAGTATAGCGATTGGTGCTGAACGGCTCGATAATAGGTATCAGAAATATGGCTATGCGATACATGGCAGTTTTATAAGCAGCTAATATTGGGCGCAACGGTACATTAGGTTTGTGCACTTTGGCTAGGCCATGTTGTTGTTGTAGTTGAGTTGCCTCCAAGAGGGTGGAGTTTGAACACCACCCTCTCTGACCGCATGGAGGAAATTAGTGATGGCGTTTGATCCTGCAGACAAATACTGCAGGCCCAGGTCCACGTTACCACCTAAG
>LQNS02277221.1:10007769-10023680 GCA_001587735.2 Parhyale hawaiensis | reverse complement strand
TGGGCAAAGGATATCACTATTACTATCGGAAACTCCCCTTATTTCGAGCACAACACTGACTTCGCGACCTACGCTGGCACAGCCCCCACCAACTACATGGACCTGGAGCTCCCGCTCCCAGCGGGTGCATCAGGCAGATACCTGACTGTGCGCTCCACCACCTCCGTTCCTGGCTATATGGCCTTTAGCGAACTTCAAATAGCTACCACCTAACTTAAACTTCAAGAAACTTTTGCCTGATTTTCGCTATGTTCGCAAACAGCGACTGCATTGCACGACTAACTATTGCCAGAGAGGCAAACAGGTGTTCAATATAAGGACGGTTTCAATGACAAGAACGCTCAGACGAATGAGAAATGTAGTAGATACTGACGACAATGACAGCTGTTTTAGCAAATAACGACTGCATCTGAGAGCTAGTTTGCTCGCACCCGGGAACGTTCAGACAAATGAGAAATGTACTAGATATTGACGACAATGACAGTTGTTTTAGCAAATAGGGACTGCGCCTGAGAGCCTCTTTGCTCTCACCCAGGAACGTTCAAACATAGGGTGTTGTCATACTCCCTTACAGCACCGCAGTGTTGGGCAGGCAGTCCTAACAAAATTCACAGTTGCAAGTCATTGGAATTGATTGCGATGTCAACTGTAAGCACAATTGCGAGATATCGCAAGTTGCCATCAGCAGGCGCGATGTTGTAACCGGAACGCGGGATCCCTAAACAAACGAAATGAAGCAGAAACAAATACTTCATCAATTTATTTACTAAAAATTCAAATATTTTGCTTGAAATTATTTCCAGCGAGAAATGGGCGTACTTTCGAACGATTAGCTCCTTGTGCATGTATCGTAATTCTTTTACTTCGTTTAACTTTTCTTTCCCTTCTGTTTATTTTCTGTTATTATATTTGCGTTTGGCACATACAACATTCTTACGTGCTAGCTTTAACATTCAAATGTGTAGACGCATTCTTAGTATCATTCGAGTCCATGTTGGCGGATGCGACCCCCTCCCGTCTACAGGCCAGGCTCAGATAAGGAAGGCAAAATGGTCAAAATCTTACCATGCTAATTGTGCTTGCTTTCCAGCACGTAATCCTCAATGACATCCCGGCCAATGACATTCAGCTTCTTCAATGACATTCCAAAGCTGAAATGGCTGCACTGAAGATATCTGAAGCTTCCAGTGGCACTCTCATGCATCTTGATTCGTAGTTTCTTCCCACAGATGATTTCGTTGCTTCAGCCACTCTCCCAAATTTAATTCAATGGTCGATGAAACAGCTTTCGCTCAGCAAAGACAATTGGACCTGTATAGGCTAGCCTACCGTATCCACAATACCGAATCTGAGCTATTACTCTGAGCGTTGTTGATCGGGCTGTATAAGCCATGTATTTTCTCCATTTCAGAGAAAAAAAGTTGCGATACTGAGCAGCTGTGAAGCCGTAAACGCTCTTCTCAGGGTGCTTAGGTTAGTAGTTGTAATAACGAATGTATGATCAATGAAGAAGATCATCACAAATTCTTCGCCCTCATTTTATGACAGCGCGGGCCCTCTAGTCTATAATGATTAGTGACGCCAGCATTTTTATATCGGAAGATGATTTTGCAGAAAGAAGGATGAAAAACGTTTCCAATTGTACAAGAGCATTGCACTGCTGCGTATGGGTACGTATTGCTCAATGTGAAGCTAAAGTTAATGGATTTTCAACACATTTGCTCGGAACTCTAACCCTAAGAGCGCGCGTGGATGAACCAACATACGCAAATTGCCTAGTACAATGCAGCGGTAATAGTTTACAATAAAAAGTACTTCAATTGGGTTGGGTCTCACCTATTTTAGCTTTGTACCTCTAGATTTAAAATTAATCGCAATGAAACTCTGCTTTTCCGTACTTATGATATTTGTTCTCATTATTACCACTGCACAATGAATTTGAATTTTTAATGGATTATATTTAAGCAATAGTTATCCACTGCATTTAGTCTATGACTTTATAAAGAAATTTTTGGATAACACGTTCTTTTCCGAAACTGTGGTGTTGACCGCAAAGACAAAGTTTTTGTCTCTTTACCCTTCCTCGGCCGTACAGTCAGAAAAACTGGAAACGAACTTAATATTCCTAGCTGAGACCTACTACTTGCTTTAGGGAACAATTTTCGGGTTAGAACAATGTTTCATTTAAAGATAAGCTACTATACGTACAACATTTGCTCTCCTCTATTGTACACCAATACTGCTGCCTATGGCTGAACTACGTAACACGATAACTCATACCCAGGTCGGTCTACAAGTCCCGCCACTCCATCCCAGCTGTGACGTCACGTGGGGCGATAGATGGCAGTCCTTGTTCATTTTTTCCTACCCGTCACTTGCTTTACAGATACAGTGAGCGGGGGCTTTCATTTAGGAGATACAAAGGTCAGCATTGGCTCACAGTCACAGTTGTTAACTGCCCTGTGCAAATATCCGTTTGTGAGAAATATAGTAGTAGAGTGTCAAATAAATGAGCTGAACGACAAAGGAATCATGTACAGCAACATAGCTACGACTTCTTCGGTGTTACATTAACATGGGTTTTTCTTCGTAGCCACATTATCGTTTCCCATACTAGTGCACCCCACCGTCGAAAATAATGGCAAAAGAACACGTTTTAAAGAAAAGAGCTAAAGCGCCAAAACAATGTTGCAATTGAATGTTCATAGTGGTTTGATAGACATACAGTGTACACTTTGCTATTATCGCAGGAGTGTAGGTTAATACATAATCTGTAACTAAATTAAAGAATAATCGAGTATCGATAATAGAACAATTGCTAGCGAAGCAATACTAAGTCACATCGCGCTCAATTCTCCGCGATATCTTATCGCTGCATTGCAACCGAAAAGTCTCACTGGAAGGTACATCTGGTCGAACGAGACTTAAGAGCTCTAGAAGTAATTGTAAGTACAAATTTGCGAAGTGTAGCTGTGAATTTATTATAAATGAAGGGTTTTCGGTAGGTAAAATTCGTCGAATTTGAGTTAGCTGCGCTAAGTCCCTCCAATTGTTTTGCAAGAAAATCATGCCTACAGGTTCACTGAGTAATTTACTACAGAATTGCAACAGGCATAATCAATAGAAAGGATGTGCACCACAATTTTGGCCGTCATATGTGAAGGTTGGTGATCAGACACCAAACAACATTTCAACTAAATGTACTCCTGCCTGATTTGCTACAGAATTTTCATATCACGTAATGCCAGATCTAAATATTTCTACATACTGTATGAGTTTCTTATCGCGTTATACCGAATCAAATTAGTAGATTCTTGATTCACTCTTTCGCGTTGGAGGTCGAACTAATCAGTTCGGTCGGTGACTCGTGCTCGGGTCGGGTAAGGTTTGGAATTTATTGCCGGCATTAGCTTTCTGACGTATTGGCCTGCAGGCATTTAAGTCAGCTGTTAATGGTTTTTTTGCTGGATTTCCTTTAGTAGAGTTTTGGGCTTCCCGGTGTTGCAAGGTATGTACTTGATTTGGGTTGTATTACCTGTCCGCCGGAGCTCAAGCATGAAGTTTTAGTAATAATATCTCGTTATACCAGGTCAAATTTCCTTTATACCTGATCCACCGTAGAATTTTTTATCTTGTTATACCAAATGAAAATTTTGTACACCTGATACAGTGAAGAACTTCATTATCACGTTGTATCAACTCAAACTTTCCCTCTTTATTCCGCTGAATATTTCCCTTGTCACGTTATACCAGATTTAAAGTTCGTTGTACCTTATCCACTGAAGACGATCATTATCACGATGTATATATANGCCTGGTAGATGAACCGATATTAGAAGCACATAGAATATAAGAAAATGCCTACGTCCGGAGGAGGCTCCGGAAGGGGCCTAGGCAGAGGGGGAAGAAAATTGAAGAGAGGAAGAGAAACGAGGAAACGCGCAGCGCAAAGCGCCTGATCAAATGTTCTCTATGCTTGATCCAGGAAAGAACTCTCTTATCACGCTATACCAGACTCAATTTTATCTGTGCTTGATCCAGAGAATAACTTTTACAGCGCGTAACACCAGATATAATATTATTTATTGCTGATCCACCGAAAAACCTCCTAAGCACGTTATAACAGATCTAATTTTCCCTATGCCTGATCCAGTGAAAAACTTATTTATCACATTATACGAGATACAATAATTTTGTCTATGCCTGAGCAACTGAAGAACTTCCTTAACATGTTACACCAGATGCACTTCTCTTTATGCCTGATCCACTGAAGTTCCTCCTTAGGACGTTATACCAGATCTAATATTCATTATGCCTGATCTACTGAAGAACTTCCTTATTATGACTTACGGAGCACAATTTTCTCCCTTCAGAGCCTGGTAGATGAACCGATATTAGAAGCACATAGAATATAAGAAAATGCCTACGTCCGGAGGAGGCTCCGGAAGGGGCCTAGGCAGAGGGGGAAGAAAATTGAAGAGAGGAAGAGAAACGAGGAAACGCGCAGCGCAAAGCGGGTCCAGCCAGAGACTGCTCACCGAAAGATCGGTAGGGGGACTAGAACACGAGAAGAGGTGACGAACAGTGATTGTTCACTCCGCAGAGTTGATGGGGGATCATCGATCCGTCCCACTCGGAACTTATAATGCGCTAAGACCTAGCAGTGGCCAGTGGGAGAGGGTAGTTCGGAAAAATCCGGGGAGAAGAGACGCCTCCCCACAGAGGGGTGGGCGTTGGTAGCCCAGAAACCTGCTGGGGGATATGCTGCTGCAGTTGCAACAGCAGAGGTGTGTAATACACTCGGGGCAGTGCGGTACTGCTCGGGAGGGAAAATCCCATTTGTAAGAAGGGCAGCAATGCTTGTTTCAAACTTGGATTGAAAAGTGTGTCGAATACGGCAAGAGCCGGTGGGGGCCGTGATAGTACCGCGGGCTAGATGATGTACCCGCAAAGCGCTGGGTAGATACTGTTTTGACAGCAACCTCAGACTATCGCCTACTGGTAGGGTTGAGTTCTTCTGGTGGAGGTGATTTGCCGAAGCCATGCGGTGGATCCAGTAACTATGCGCAGGGCTGCATTTTGTACCGCCTGCAGCTTACTCACGGCAGTATGAAGCGTAACACTTCTGATGAGGGCCCGATAGGTAGTTATTAAAATTTCATTATGTTGTTCCCATCTTGCACCGACTAGCGCGGTGAAAATCCACAAGCAGGAGCAGCCTCTGTCGCAAACATGATTTGCGTGAGCAGCAAAAGTAAGGTGTAGGTCAAACACCACACCCAAGATTTTTGAGTTTCGCTCCACGGTGAGGTCCGACGCACCGATCTTGATAGCTGGGTCCGTCCTGGATTGATGATAGTCTGACGTAAGCATTGTGAAATGGATCTTAGAGTGGGAGACCGTCAAGGCTCTCTCTCCGCCCTCGACCTCGATTGTGGAGGCATAACGTGACAGGATCGTCGCTGCCTCCATAAAGCGAGGACGGTAAAGTCGTCTGCATACGAATAAGTGACGTCACCAACCTGGGGAAAGTCGTTGACATAGTACGTAGTTAAAGAGGAGCGGCGACATCAGAGAACCCTGGGGAACTCGTGCGTTTATGGGGCGGAAAGGTGATTTTATGCCCGCCGAAAGGCAGGTGGCTCGGTGCCCACGTAGGTCGGCAGAGTCCACCGAATGAGGTTATCAGGTAGCCCTGAGCGCGTAATATTGGATAGCTGGTGTTGGTAGGAGACCGTATCAACGGCCTTGCAGAAATCCACTATTAATGCTATCGACCGAGTAGGGGGCTTATATTGGGTAAACCCCTGTACAATGTGTTGGACTAAGGGAAGAAGGGCTGAGGTGGTGGACCGCATAGCGCAGAACCCATGTTGGGAGTCGGGCACCTCCTAGAACTCCGCACGCAAGAAGCGGAAGGGGCAAGCACTCCAGGATCTTCACCACCGGACTAAGCAGGGATATCGGACGTTAGGATTTACTTTCGGAGAGTGGTTTGCCAGGCTCTGGGATAGAGATAATGTTGACTGCCTTCCAAGCGCTCGGCAAGTTGACATGCGCCAAGGAGAGATTGAATAGAATTGTCAGGAACAGGAGATCGAGGGGTAAGGGACAATATATTTGATTTGTAGCGGTGTCAGTCCGCCAGGGCCCACCGCCGAGGAGTTACTTGATGCTCGGATGGAGGTACCTTCTTGCTGAGGAGTAAAAAATTTGCGGTCATGGTCCAGAGGCAACTTACGAATTCTTCTCTAAACAGCCCGAATTATTGTCTTAAGATCTCGGTCCAGAAGCGGACGTGTACCAATGAATTGTTTGCTGAAACGGGTGACTACTTCACGGGCAGATAACACCTGAGAACCAGCGAAAGTGATGGGCTGGTTAGGAACGGTGGATTTACGTTTACCCGACAGACTACGAAGAAGATTCCTCAGTCGGAACGGGTGAGATCTATGATCACACCGTTTGACTGTGTCGATCCATACCTTCCTGGCTCAAGTCGTCAAGTCGTTCGTGGTGCAAGCTTCAAGATTAGCAGGTTGAGGTGATTGGGGTCTCGGGTCCGAAGCTCATCCCGCTCCTGGATCAGTACTCTGGCCTCGTCCGATTGAGCGGAGATAAAAGATCGACGGCATCACGCTGCGATACAGCTCCTCGATGCCAATAGTAGATTATTCCTCAACTACTTCTCACCCTTAGGAGGTGGGGTGAGCCAGCTCTCGGAAGGTTTGTTTGGTATGTACGGTGAACCACTCCCAGTTCGCTTTGCTATGTATAACTGCTGAACATTTTCCGGGGTATAAGAGGAGGGTTTGAGAGGTGGTCGAGAGATTGTAATTGGTAGGTGGTCTGAGTTTGGCATCATGCGAGTTGACCCAGTCGCCGAGGGGACCAGGTGAGCCGAAATAATTGCTAAGTAGGGAGAGGAGGGACGTCCCACTGGGAGTAGCCGCTAAAGGGGTATTTTCGTCTAGCAGACACAAGGAAGAGGAGGAGAGTGCCTCAAATAGGTCCACACGCCTCGTCGCCGCTCCACCACACTCCGAATCGCTATACCAGCCGAGATGATGTGCGTTCATGTCCCCAGGACGATGAACTCATTCTCGACAAAAAAAAAAATAGAGGAAAAGTCAGTCCTAATGGTTGGGAGCATAATGTATTGGGAGAGTGACAGTGAGGGGTTTGTCCAGGATGTTCGGCGATAGCATTACCGGGAAACAAATGAGTGGTTTTGAGATCCTCGTAGGAGACAGAGTCAAAGACCAGCAAAGGCAGACCTACCACGCGCCCTCCGCGGTGGTGATCTGCCCTAATTAGATTGTAATTATGGAATGGGGCGAGGTGACTTCGCGAGTAAGCTTTGTCTCCTGGATGGCCGCGACCAGGATCTTTTTCTTGGCTAGGAAGTCCTCCAGTTACCTTCTAGCATGACGTAAGCCATTGCAGTTGAACTGGAGGAGGCGAACTGCATCATCAGCGCCCAGGCTAGAGGCGGTGGTGGGGGCTGTCACGGTGTCGGACACCGTGACCGGCGGACCTCAGGAACACGCTGGGCATATCCAGTCCGGAGAGTAGGAAAAGGGCCTGGCAAGAACGAACGCCGCTTATGAAACCAGCGCCTGCAGTTTGCACAGGGAAAGGCATACCCACGATTGGGGACCACGGCTGAACATACGGCGCAGAGCTCGAGACCCGGATTGGGGTGCACGTCGTTACAAAGAAAGAGCAAAGAGACAAGCAGAGGAGAGGAGGCGCTGGCCAAGTTAAGAGGGGCACCCCCACGGCAGCAAGAGCAGCCCTGAAGAGATAAAGAGAGCAACAGAGCAAACAGGAGAGAGGGGCAAGGCAAGGGGACCGTCTCGATGGAGGGTGTGTGTGTGTGTCCTGTTTGGCCCATCTGGGCGAAGGGCGCCAGCGACGACACGGCAGTGATGACTCCCCTGCGACGACTCCGCAGTCCAGATGGTGTCAGCTCCACCTCGAAGATGCAGGGCACGTCGGAGCTGTGTATGATTAGTCAAGAGCAGAAAGGGAAATTAATACACGAAAAAGCAGCTGAAATGTTTTCAAACTGCAAAAATGGCTGCTAGCAAAAATTGATAAATCACTAATTAAAAGAACCCAGGGTGTTATCAATTGAGCAGAGAAAATGAGCTAAGTCAGTCTCACTGGCTTTACTTTGCCAGAAACTCTATTACTGGCGCTTGATTGTCACCTTTCACGAGAGTTCGGAACGCTGAGAGGCAGTGCCGTAAACTAAATATGTTTCCCCCATGCGAGAGCTTGGGCCAGTTCCACTGTCTTGTAAAGTCGATCTAACCTTATTCCAATCGTTCAACACCTCAGGCAGCAGCATTGACTTCACCCGTTGGGTTGTAGGAGTTAACCTCAAATCAACTGATCATGAGACAACGGGAAACCGTATCATACTCCATGAAATATAGTTCCAGAAGCCTCAAACATACTTTGATTGGTTTTAACACCTGCAACACTGTAAAGTTGGGGTCTTGGTGCCATTGTTTCGAGTCTTAACTAAATATTGTTACTCCTATATCATTTATAATTTGCTCTTCTCTGGATCGGCAGTTTTCCCCTCAGTTGATTGAGCTGATCCAATGACTCATGGCACTACTAGATGAGCTATAACTATGAATTTTTTTCCAATCAGCTTTACAAAAGCAGAGTTTTCGTACCGCAAGGTTGAAGGTGAGAAAAGTGCTCTATTGGGCATACCTCAATGCGACAGAAAACTCAGGCTCAGTGGCTTGATTTGACTTCATTTCACTGCACCAATAAATGGTGCTTCTAGTCAGCTAACGGGCCCAAAAAGTAGCTGCATTTATTGTTTTTTTTTAATTTAGTAACCCTACGCACACCGGAACTTAATATCAGCCACAATATGATGTATCAACTTGTAACCAATGTGAAAGAAGTTCGAACTAGAATGAAATTGAGAAAAAAAAACTTTATTTAGATATTTCGTTCGGTTGCCTCACCTGCATCGCAGGAAATTGGTCTTATGAGGCGTGCTTGGAGGGTGATTGGCTCGGTAGAATTAACACGTCGCTGCTTTAATTGCTTTGTCCGTCCTCTTCTGGAGTACTGCTCTGTAGTCTGGGGTTCTGCTGCCGATTGCCATCTGTGTTTGCTTGACAAAGTGGTTCGTCGATGTGCGTTCATGCTGGACGGTGTTGTGCCTTGTGATCTGGCNNCTTCTGGAGTACTGCTCTGTAGTCTGGGGTTCTGCTGCCGATTGCCATCTGTGTTTGCTTGACAAAGTGGTTCGTCGATGTGCGTTCATGCTGGACGGTGTTGTGCCTTGTGATCTGGCGCATCGTCGAAGAGTCGGTGGGGTCTGTTTTTTGTATAAAATCTATAACTGTCCCAATCATCCACTGTCTGAGTTTCTTCCGGATCCATTTGTTCGGGTGAGGTATACTCGGCGCACTGGTGCTTTTCATGAGTTTGCCTTGGAACCGTTACGATGGCGTACGGGCCAGTATTCCCGTTCTTTCTTTCCATCGTGTGTGGATGTTTGGAATGGTCTTGATGGCTCTCTCTTTGCTGGTGCGGGTATTGGCAGCTTTAAACGATCTGTACACAGAGCTATTCTGTGATTCTTTTGTTTCATTCTTTTGTTTTCTTCACCCACTGGGCTGGTTGCGTGGGGGGTTGTCAACCTCATGGAGTTTCTCCGTTCCCATGTCGCCAGTCTGGTGTGATTTAATAATAATAATAATGCAGCTGTCATCGGTGGTGTATATTGTTGACGAAAATAATAGCGGTGGTATCAATTGTAATTGTTGCTTAGCTAAAATAAACAACGTTGCAATAAAATGTCTTTGATGAAATTTGTCGACTGGAAAAAGTTGCGTATCCAACACTGGTGCTGTTAAGGCCAATGGTGACCACGTATGAACAGTAACTGCTGACCGACCAGTTTTGACTGATATTGACTGCATCTACGATGTGAATTCACGATAGGGCTACTCAGGCAAAAGGGACTGTTACTAAGTTTTAATTCCCCGACTGAGCCTTTCTGGCTACGGCAAATTGAGACAGCATCTCTTTTCTAAGCTGACCAGCAGAGGTATTCAGCCAAACTTTTTTTTTTTGACGGAAACTGTCCCACTAATATAGACTGTATGTGGGTCTTCTGCTCGAAGAGTAACTTGTAGCCTTATAATGACAATGACTATATGTGGAGACTTATAATGGAGCAGATACTTTAGGCTTTTATTTGCTTTAAGTGGAGGCTCTATGTCCAACAGAAACTTTTTGACTTATAATGACTTCATATGGTGGGGGGGGGGGAGCCTCCGGCCGTCTCGAAAGCAAACTTATATAAATTATCATGACTTTATGTGAGGGTTCTGCTCAGAACTGAAACTTTTAGGCCTATGTTGACGTCACGTGGGTTTCATCTCCATCACAGAAAGCCTTAGGCTTATACTGGCTTCATGTGAGACGGCTTCATTTGTATAACTTAAGTAACAGATTCTTTAAGGAATACAGTGAATTCATGTGGGGACTCTTTGTCTAGCAGAAAATGTTTCTATTTATTTTGGGTTTGGACGTATAATATATATCGTTTGTAAAATTTTGAATGCATGAACCGAAAAATGTAGATAGTACCTACTCGAAGGAATCGAAACCACTGTGTTCGCCATAAGTTATTTTGTATTCAGCGGTTTGCTATTAAAATTTTATTTGAGGTTCGTTCATCTATTAGAGAGATACAATTTTGCTTCGGCAGCCAAGTTTGTCCACAGTAGCCCCCAAAGTCTTTTTACGGGAAAGAAAATCGAGTTTTACCCTGATTTTTGAGAACGATACATTGATGTGAATATCATTTAATCATAGTCAGAGTTTAGAGCAATGTAAGAAGAGATGACATCATGATTCCTACTGGTCTCTGTTCTCTGATAGCACTTGAGGAGTAAATCTTGCGCTTTGGTCACACTTATGCAAATTCTTTGATCGTAAAGTTCTCTCAGTTTCATGCTAATTCAGATATCAACCAAATCGGTACTAGGAGCTATGAAGTTAGAGTCAGGTTCTAACCAACAGCTAGTTCGGGCTTGGGTCATATGGGTGCAAGCGACGGTGTGAGCAGGGCGATTCGATGTAGATTAATTCCCTAGAGCAATCCTCACATGACAGCTTGCGCAATATTAAACTCTTACCAGTGCTAATATCACTTGGGAAAAACTTTTTCTCCTGTGCGCTGTATTTTAATCGACTGCTCTGCTCGTTGCTTCAGTAATTTTCTTCTGATGCACAGTAATGAATAGAAAATAAAGGCAAGTTTTTCACGGTTGTGATAAAAATTATTATCTCATCCCTATATGGCTAGAAATCTATTAGATTTCAGCGATGCGTCTTGCCAGAAAATTATTCGCTTCAATTATGCGTGCGAGATATTCAGGTATTTCAACATACTTATATAAAAAAAAATTTGCTCTCTGTAAAGGATGTTTGCGTTCAAGGGTGAAGCATACTGGTGACCAGATTGAAACGGAACCTACACTATTCTAAAATACTGCTTTACCAGACCAAGGCCCTGCTGCGAACTGCATAGTCGGTGTGGTAGTCTGTGTTCTTATGGACGGCTGTCCTCCACCATTGGACGCAGAAACTGACTACAGTCAGAACAAACTTAGATGTGCTTCATTAGTACTATTTTTCCAATAACACTGATTACATTATTGGGTGCTTCACTCGATTACAATAGGTTATGCCACTTGTATGTATTATTTTAGCATTGAGTTAGGTTATCTTACTGCATGTATTTCACTAGTTTTCTCCTGTATGCTGTGCGTGAGTGTAGATCCATACAATGGGAAGTAAAATTTACTGACCCAGTATTGCAGAATTCTATTTTATGCAATAACTAGCCTCCAAAACTGCTATCAATAGTATTATTCGGGTCAATATTACGGCCTCAATGAGATGCTCGCCTCAGTTTCTTAAATAATATCGATTAACAAAGAGTTATTACCCTCGAATGAATCTGTGGACAAGAATTTAGCCTTCTCTTTCCCATTATCTGAACATGAAGCACGCACAGTGCCGACAGCTAACTTACAGAAAGTTTGAAACGATATCCTGTGTGAACTGGTGACTTAGGGAGCATATTGCTTCACACCACACGCAACATGACAGTAGCGCAAACTCACCATTTCAGAGATATATGGAACCTAGGCCAAAGTTGGCACGATCATTCCAGGGAGCAACTCACCCTCAGTGTCTCAAGATTACCTAAAACTCAAACGGAAAGTTCCATCAATGTCCCGGAAAATTTTTGACTTCCCTCGTATGTCATTTTGAAACTATCATGTGTGTTGGTGTTGAACTAGGAAAATATTAATAAGAAAATACGTAGTTAGATTTACATATTCTTCACCGATATCTATCTAGCTCTATAAGCTACAAGCTATACTCTGTATGCCTATGTAGAGTTTGAGCAACTGTAGACAATTATTAATAATATGACTAACACGTAATGTTATAGAGTGAATTCAGTCACGCTTGGATAGTAAATAGACATACATAAATATCAATCTCTATGTTTGTCGCACAGATATAAATTTTATGAGCTTTACCTAATTCAGCTCACAGAAGCTGAAAGAGAAATGCAATCCAACTAGCAATGACCAAAGCTAGTGAAGAAAGGCATTGCAGTTGCAGCTGCACAGCAAGATTTTGGCTTCATTGCAGTGCCTTCTAAAAATAATGAAAAATTCGGCTGCTCACAATAAGTCTCGCATCATAACTAAATTCTGTGAAGGCACTCATTAGGTCCAAACGCAGCTCTCGTTCACTCTGAATAAATACATAGAAGTGAAATAAAACTAAATAAAAACAGTTCAAAAAAGTGCACTATCTGTGTGTTTACTTGTACATTAATTTGTTGTGTGTTATGTATCCTGCTGCTGTAGATTTTACCTTTTTGCTTTAGCTAACGCCTATTTATGGAGCGTCAAGGCTTCGTTTTACTATCACCTCAATTTTCGGTAGATTTTATATTATTGATGAAAGTTTGGCGTAAGAAACTGAAAAACAATTCGCTGCATTAGAAGTCGAGAAAGCCAAAGTCACAACTGGAATTGAACAAACTTATGAATAGAGGCTTCTTTTTACAGTGACTTCATAAGACGCACTGCATCGTAATTCAATGAACGTATGTCGCTTTTTTGACCTATGCTTGTGTACCAAATTGCGTGATATCTTACTGTAGTGTATATTCTTATATTTACATCGCATTTGTATTTTTGAATGCAGTAGTTCGGGATCATACGATAGAGTGTAATTGTTCGATGCAGCAGATCGCTATCTTACAATGTACTGTTATTGTTAGAGACCTGCAGTATTTCATCTCTTTCCTATGTATTATGGTCTACTTAGTGTGATGTTTTTTTTAAACTGGTGTTTCTCTGATCTATATTAAATATTGTGCATTTTAATATTATAAATTAAAGCAAGTTTTTATTACTGTGATGAATATCTTGAGAAGCAATGCTTGTTAACTCAAATCCTCCTTGTCTTGAAAGAGTGGTACAATATCATGATCTCGAAAAATATCACGAAGGTGAGAAAATGTGAACAAAAGATTCATGAAGATATCGTTTGATAAATATAAACAACTGAATGCTGCAAACTATGCTTAAAAATTCCCATTTCAAGTTTGTTTTCTCGAAGATACTGATTCAAAGATACTGGCTATTTGTATGCAGTTGATTGGTATCATGCAATGTAATGTTATTGGTAGAGGCTTACAGTGTCCATCTCTCTTACATATGAGACTATCGGTTGCTTTACTTCAGATGAATTATTTGATTAGAGATCCAGGCGAGTACGGCAATTAATCTTTTCCTAAATATATCGTGTGCTTAGCGTGATAATTTATTCGAACTGGTATTTCTCTGATCTACATAAAATATAGGTGTGCATTTTACTATTATATTACAGAAAGTGTTCATTACTGTGATGTGTGTTTCGAGAAGTAATGTGTGTCAACTGAAACTTTTCTTATCTTGAATGGGTGGTATCACGATGTTCGAAAATTCATGCAATTGAGAAAATACGGACAACATGTATACAGAGCATGTACGATAAATATAGATCACTGATTACTGCAAACCAAACCTGAAAACAAATATTGCAAGTTAGTATCTTCGAAAACACGGCTTGAAAGATAACTTATCTCTAAACGAGCCGCTATCATTGTGCTTACTTAACTGCATATCTGTTGACTACAGTTCTGTTGGCATTAATTTGGTGGTGAACTTTGTCCATGAAAATGTTGGGTGAACTATAATCAACATTTTTATGACTATGTTCCTTTTGGCTTGGTTCTGGCGTAAATTTGACTGCATAAGTTACCCTAAAAATTACCATGAGCAAGTTACATAATCCGCATTAGATAAAAACTACGAAAATAATAAGTTGAAACAAAATAATATTGAATATTCTTCTATATTTAAAGAAATACATGCTAAATACTGTGATACCACTCTTTTAAGTAAAAGTTTATACGTATTCTCCGCACGTTACAATGTGTGTCTTGTTTGTAATCATGATGTGAACATTAGATTAAGAATTTATATAAGACTTTTGTCATAGGTGGAAACGCGCAAATTTTTCATTAGAGCGCAAACCGCATAAGTGAAAGCCCAAATTTCTAGAGCATAAAACAGAGACAATTAGCGCTTGAGTCATATCGGCGATATCATTGGCTGAGGTCCTTGTGAGATAGCGCTAAACAGTACCTATTTTGCACTTCCTTAATATATACTAGTTCTTGAATGTACCCCGTCAAACCCTATACCCTAACCTAACGTACCTGACCTAAGCCCGAAATGTGTCTTCTAACCGTAACATATCCAACACTGATCACTAATATCTTAGCTAAATCCATCGCTCGCTGTTGCGACTCTCGTACCGTCAGTCTAATCTGCACTGGGAAAAGTATCTATAAAAATTTGCCTAAAGTGTATAAACAAACTGGCAGTATTTAAACCATTATTTACTAGCTAATGTACGCATAGTCAGGCACAAATGATTAGATTTTACTACTGATACAAAGACAGTCATAGTTTCAGAACCAATTTGAATTTTTCGTTACTGTTGCCTTGTTTAACGGAGGTATGCGCTCTCATGATCTCTAGTTGGTATTAGTCCCTAAGGCAAGTGTAGTTTCGTACAAATGAAAACCTATTACAGGTTGTCAATGAGTTCTGTACTGCTACTAGAATTTTCAATAAGCAGTACCCGTCTTTGTCACATTACTGTAATTGTAGTCATACAACACTAGTTAACTGTTGTCTTACATCAAGCGATGAATTTCATCTGGAACTTGGTGCAAGAGCCCCACAACGTGTCATGCACGATTCAAATTTTGAAAGCCCAGAAATGGTAAAATTTCCGTTTTGGCTGCGATATAATAGGTGGCAACCAAACGTAAATGTGCAGATTTTCGGTGCTTATAGCGTAAAAAAAGCACAAGAATTCTGTACGGTTCGCAAATAGCGCATATGCGCTCCAAGTTTGCGCGTTTACCATCTGTGAGGAACATCTATATGTACTTTAATTGTCATGGTGTAACATATATTTTTAAGAAACATGTATTACCTGTAGGGGACTCGAACGAATTTGATGAGCAAACTTATTATCTAGCAACTGTAGCTGTTTGCTTGAATTGTGCTTCAAAATTAAATATTTGAAAGCAAAGACGAAGATTCAAAGTGAAATCATATTCTATGAAATGTTTCGGAGACCTGCTCCATCATCAGTTCTGAAAACACCTATAAAGAAGCATGATATTAAATGACGGTCGACGGAATTAAAATTTAACGTTTCGGGACTAAGAATCCCATCCTCAGAAGAAGAAAAAATAAAGGTTGACCTAT
>LQNS02277221.1:9994268-10007762 GCA_001587735.2 Parhyale hawaiensis | reverse complement strand
CTAGGCTAAGTGTGCACGGTATGAAGCGGTACAGCCGAGGTCATAATGTTCAGGCTAGGTTTGGTTCTATATATGTGGAGAGACTCTAGTGTTGAAAGCTCGATGGGATTGGAATAGTTTATGATGGAGAAGTCATTCCTGCTGATGGAATGGTTGTTTTGTTCCGAATGTTGGCGGGGGGCGGAATATGGTGGTTTTGCTAGTGGTAAGCCGGTAAGTATGAGTAAAATTAGTTGAAATGGTTCAGCTAAGACAAAGGTACGTTCATGGTCAAGAAACTAAAAGCTTATATATTTACTAATTTCATAGGATAAGAGCTACTGTTGCTATTCAAAACCGGTTTAAGTTTGTGTATAAAAAGTTATTCTAAGAAGCGTAAATCTATATTGCTATTTGCAGTTTTTAAAATGCTAAAATTATCCATAGTCACAAGAGTACTGCACTGCTCCGCGTGGAGGCGCACTGAGGAATGAGGTGGGTTGCCTAATACATTTCCTGTACGGAAGCTCCTCCCACGATGCTCTGCAACTCTGACGAAAAGACAGTGTGACGTCGTACCAACGTACGCGGATGGGCACTGCCCACAACTAAATTTGCATACCAGAGACGACAGTTGCGATATAAGAGGAGAATCCTTATACCAAAATAACGAGAAAATAGTAAAATTGTTCACTATTATAGGACAGAGCTTAATATTTGGAAAATAGTGAAAAACTAGCCATTCAAGTTCGATTTGTAATTTTTATACAGGGTGCCCAAAATACGGCAATTATCAATAACATGGGCGGAGGGCGTTACCGTCGTGAGCCACAGCTGCGTACTGTTTCGATCAAAATTTATTGATTTTAGATTCTATTAGGTTTGACGGAAAACCGTTGTTGAACAAAAATGAACGCAACAAGCAAAATTCGGAGTGGAGTTTCTTGAAAATTGATGACAGCCGGTATGCTCGAGACGGTCATGTTCGGACGCTTTTCAATTTGAAGCGGAAAGTGGAATAGCTGAAAAAACTGGTACCAAGGCCTATGAAACTAGGTTTTCGATAAACAGAGGTGTGGAAACCATGGCCGCATCTTGCCACTAAACAGTCCAAAAATGGAAGGATGTTGTTAGATTCTCTTTCCATCATGAAATTTATACAGTTATGCTTACTATTCGAGTAATTTAAAAGTAGATTTGCATGACCTGTATGACAGAAAAGTAAAAAAATGTTATCTACATATCGGTCGTAAAACACTGGCTTAAAATCGGCAGGGCAATCAGATAACCACTGTGATTCTTGAAAGCACATGAAGACATTTTCAAAAGTTGACCCGAGGGGCAAGCCCATACCTAATCCTTCTGTCTGTCGGTAAAATTTCTGTGAAAATATATAAAATAAATTTATAATGGATGATTCAAACATACGTTTGAAAATATTTCGAGTTATGCCTAATGCACATTCCTGTCGCACCTGGATACAATTTATTAAGACATATACCTATAGTCTCTCTCAATGGCATATTGGTGAATAGGTTCTCAATATCAAAGGAAACCATAGTTAACTCCTGCGCATTACTAATGTTAGCCAAATTGTCAACAAACGACATTGAGTTATCCACAGCACATTCATTTTCTGTAAACGGACTCAAAATAGGAACGAGATACTTTGTTAATTTAAAGCTAGGAGTGTTGTATGCAGCAAAGATGCGACGAAATTGAAAGTTTGTTGCAAAGTTGGGTTTATGTATCTTTGGCAAGCAGTATAAGATGCCTGTTTGGTGACAAGATGCGGCAATGTTTTCCACACTTCTGTTTATCGAAAACCTACTTTCACAGGCCTTGGACAACGCCGCCTAGATGCAGAAGGCCGTACAGCCGTGTCTGTGACGTTATCTGTCTGCACTATCGTCTCTCACGACGATTTGTGTGCGTGTTTGTGTACGCAGATCGTGTGCGCATGAGCGGCGTTCAAGTTGGTGCGCCGCGCTGCTCGCTGTATCGCTGATTAAAATGGGTTAGGTTAGGATAGGTAATGTTAGGTAAAGTTAGGTAACGTTAGATAACGTTAGGTAACTTTAGGTAAGGTTAGAAAAGTTAGATTGGGTTAGGTTGGGTGATCTTAGATTAGGTTGGGTTAGGTAAGGTTTGCCTAGGTAGTGTTTATTTTAGTGGTGGCGCGTGCAGGAAAGCTTACGTGAACGCAAAATCGTCGTGAAAGACGATAGTGCTATCCGTCTGGGTGCATCGGTGGTGGCTGACGCGGGAGTGACACGCCACACGCGGTTAACCGACTGTTGTTTAATTGATGCTGAGGTGGAAGTCGGTGTGCGTAGCTATGGATAGATTAGTTTTTTCACTTATATATGTGTGTGAATTAGTGAAACTTCTGCACTATGATTATTACGTGTAGTGTGTTCAATTCTTGGAGCGATGATACATGCAGAAAAGAAGTTCATAATTGCATTTTCTAGCGAAATATAGTGCGAGAACAGATAGAAATGGCTGCGTGTTAACTGGCGACAATCTCAGCATCGAAAAAACTGTGCGGCGGTAGGTTTAATAACATTGCAGTGCTTGTTTTGTGTCGCCACTTATCCTCTGATATATACTTTCAATTAGTCATGCGGTCTGCTCAGTGTTGTACCAGGCTTTTGAAACGTTAATCAAACGTTAATTGAAGCCTGTGCATACGGTAAAGTACATCTCTCAAACAAAAACAACTCTTTCCTCCTTTCTGCTTGGTGCAGATTTAGGGAATGAAAATTATGCATCAGTCTACGATCTTGTTGTAAGCTAGATAAAGTTTCATTTCCTTGAAATTAATTGCGTGTATTTCCACCATAATTCTCATTCGAAACTAAAACTTTTAGACCATAATTCCAATAGATAGTGAAATAGCCGTTTGGAAATACCTTCAGAAATCTACATAGGCAGTTGAAACAGACATTTTTTTCACTATTTGTGACTTTGAGCCTATATTTGTGGACATTTTTTTCCGTGAAGCACAACTTACTGAAACCTAATTTACTCGAACGTAACCTACTTCAACCTATTCTAATCTAATCTTTTCTATTCTAACCTAATTTCTGCTAATTATCAATTTTAATCTTTCCTAATTTATTGTAGCCTAACCTAATGTGTTTCAGCATTATGTAGCTAATTCCAATCCATCAACGTGCTTATTATTTGCTCCGTTTTAGCTACAACCTACGTGATACTGACTTATAATAGGGCCATCATTCGCAAGTTTACACTCTACTCTCATGTTCTGTCAGCCTAGTAGTTGACTACCTACTTCTTGCAGGAGTATTGTTTCTAGATAGTAATTTTGTCGATCTTGTAGCAGTTTCCCAGACAATCTATCGCATCAACAGCTATGATAGTGAGGCTTTGGTACAATTAGGAAAAAACACAGAATTTATCAGTTTGTTCACGTTATTAATTTCATAAGAATATTTGTGACCTGGCGTGACCGTATTGAACATTAACACCCCTCCTTTGGGGCGCTTACTGAATAACTGATGATTGTATTATCAGTATATCACAACGACTCAATTTCCTTTCTTAACAAGAATACCACTCTGAGAGCGCATACAACGGCCAAGCAGTGTTAACAAAAAACAATTGTTCTCAATCCAATATTTCTTCTTGATCATCATCGGAGTTTGTTCATTTGTCGTTCAAAACTCGAAGATACGTTACTGGTAACAAGAAAATAAACAGGCAGAAAGACCAGCATATATCATCACCGAAAATTGGTCATTTGTTCATAGTATGATTTCCTTCAATTCCTTGAAATTTCCTGAAGATCCGCTCATAACTTTATGAGCTATGGGCCAAGAAAAAGTACACAGATAGTTCAACAGATTTTTCCCTCAAAATTCATCATTTGTTCCTTCTAACACGAACAAACTCTGAAAATTTTCATGAAGATCCGTCCATAACATTTTCATTTATTTTGGTGACAGACAAGTAGATAGGAATGCTAAATCCGACGGAAACATAACCTACTTGGTAGAGGTAAATTATTTTTCCTACTGATGATCGTGTTCGAGTATATCAGATTTCGATCGAGAAATATTTATTTTGTTGGTGATTATTGTTCTACTGCAAAAAAGGAAGTATCGTGCTAAGAATGTAAATATATTCCGGTCAATGCCCATAACTATGTTGAAGACATGTATATACAGTATATAACTACGTAAGAGGAAGTAAGCGTGGTCGTCTCATGTGCCCAGCTGAATTATAGGTATGCGTAAATATCTTGATGTACAAATATTTCGTTCTATATCAGCCATAATCTCATAATTCCCTCTCTGCGTAGCGTTGTTACTAGTGTAACTTAATATCTTCTTTTGGAGTCTGTTGTTACTCTTTTCGAATCACAGCCCACGTGTAACAACAGTATTGACCCAGTGACTAAAATGAATATCTGAGTAGAAACTGATACACAGCTGAACTATTTTTGCTCCCGCCAGAATGATAAAATTAACTCGTGAGCTTCTCATAAACGTAAAACCTCCAATACTTATCCAGGAGGCTGTCACTTACTGCAATATCCATCCACAGCTCTATGAGTCATTATCCGTTTGTCTCTTGGTACATCTATTCTCCTGTCTGTTACCAATAATCATCTGCTTTTTGTAGTGTATCGTTTAGAAAACGTAGCTGCTTTTTAAATTGCGGAAAAATCTATTTAATACTTTTTTAGTGATGTACCAAGGGATAAAAACGCTGGTGAAAACATAAACTCAGTTGCGCGGAAGCAATAATGTCTTACTTTGCTGTTAATTTTACCATACGCAAAATTGTAGCTATTTACCGTATATAATATTATCTTTATTGAACTGTCAAAAATCGTTCCCGGCTGATTTCTCCAATAAAGTCATTTGATTGTATTTGCTGTTGAAGTTTTACTAACGCTTCACGAACACTCGAGTGTATATTAAGCCGAAGTGGTCATACATGCAAGTCTATACTACCTTGTGCTTTACCAAAGCGTATATGATGCTATTCTACAAGTTTTACTTAATCTTCCTTCTGGAATACCTCATAAAACTGCTGGTTCTAGTTCTAATAAAATAACAGAACTATGCCTCGTTGTAATGACGTCACTCGATTAGCACCGCCCCCGTCTGCGGCCTTGTATCTAACTGGCCTTGCCTTGGTACCAGTTTTTTTCAGCTTTTCCACTTTCTGTTTAAAATTGAACAGCATCAGAACATTACTCGTCTCGAGCATACCGGCTGTCATCAACCTTCGAGAAACTCCACTCCGAATTTTGCTTTTTGCCTTCATTTTTTGCCAACAATGGTCTTCCGTCAATCCTAATTGAATCTCGAATCAATAAATTTTTATCGAAACAGTACGCACCTGTGGCTCACGACGACAACGCCCTCCGCCCATGTTATTATGAATTGCCGTATTTTGGGCACCCTGCATAAAAAGTACGAATCGAACTTAAATCGCTTTTCTCTCAATATTTTCCAAATATTAAACTCTGTCCGATAATAGTTAACAATTTAACAATTCCCTCGTTATTTTCGTATAAGGATTCTCCTCCCATATCGCAACTGTCGTCTCTGGTATGCAAATTTAGTTGTGGGCAGTGCCCATGTGCGTACGTTGGTACGACGTCACACTGCCTTTTCGCCAGAGTTGCAGAGCATCGTGGGAGGAGCTTCCGTACAGGAAATGTATTAGGCAACCCACCTCATTCCTCAGTGCGCCTCCATGCGGAGCAGTGAAGTGCTCCTGTGACTATGGATAATTTTAGCATTTTAGGAACCGGAAATAGCAATATAGATTTACTCATCTTAGAATCACTTTTTAGACACAAACTCAAATCGGATTTGAATAGCAACAGTAGCTCACATCCTTTGAAATTAGTAAATTGATAAGCTGTTAATTTTTTGACCGTGAACGTACCTTTGTCTTAGATGAACCATTGGAACTAAGTTTGCTGATACTTTTTTATCCGTGTTTTCAGAACTGATGATGGAGCAGATCTCCGAAACGTTTTATAGAATATGACTTCAATTTTATTCTTCGTCTTTGATTCTAAACTTTCAATAAATTTGTGACTCAAGCAAGAAACTTACTTTCCTTAACTGTGCTTAATTTATGTACACTTACATCGCCTATAAGGTTGTTGACAAATGTCATACAGTAAGATATAGAAAAGCACATGAAAACTGTCGCATATGGGTAATCCTCCAATTCAATCGTTGTTTGTATGAACAAAATTTATTTAAAAAAAAGAATGAAGCTATGCGTGACAGTAGGCTTGTGAGCATCTCTCCGGTAGATTGCTAAGCAGTGGTTTGAATACTTGAAAATACTTGTCAGTTGGCAGAGACAAGATTTAATTGCATCGAGACATTATGGAGTCCTGAGACAAGCATATTTCTACAAGGAAACTGATCAGTTGCTACAGCATTGGCCACAATATTTTCACATAATTATATTTCCAGTAGGACTCATTCTGCTACAGTACATCATTACCAGTACGATTCTCTACGTTGCAATGGCAAAGCTGCTTTCGGACACGTTCGACTGGGCACATAAAATAATCTCTTGAGGCTTGACTTGTTCGAAACTTCAGGCACGTGCGCTGGCTTCTACTCACGGAACTGAATTTCAGCAATTGACAATCGCTTACACACAAGACTTCCAACAACTCAGTCTTACTCCGTAGTATAGAGTTTTTAACAGGCTCAACGTAATCTCATCGCTTCTCACACTTTCGGTAAATTCAAAGTGGCAAAGTCCAAACATCTGTCAGAAATTTCGGACAAGTCAAGTCTTAACGGCTTTATTTAGATGACCAGTCGAACCTGCCGTTTATGCGCCAGCGGTCCCGTAGGAATCGTGGCTGCACAATTTCCCTATACATACGGATAATACGCCATGCTTTAAATTATGTATATGTTGTGCGCGATTGATGGATTTGCGCAAACGATCGATCGTTCAAATTTTAAAATGAAAAACAAAACGGTCCTTGCCTCCCCTAACCTACCCGACATTAAACCCGAATATAGTCCAACTTACCCGAACTTACGGCCTAACGGCCTAATACCTACAACATCCACCGTTTGCGCAGCGCGATAGTCGAGGTTGTCGAATATTGCCATTTTGTCCTTGAATTCCTCTTTATTTTGTAATTCCAATTGTGTCAACTAATCTGCACTCACATGCGTTCTGCCAAACATACTTAACTTTATTCCTGCCATAAATTTTACTGACACAAGTAATATGTGTCGTGGATACTTATATGGCAAATTTTATGTGCTTCTGAAACATTTACTTACCTTGTCTCCAAATTAGGTGAGGTTTCGCACAGGTGAGGAAGGTTAAGCTAGCTGAGATGAGGTTAGCTATGATGCAATGAGAACAAGCGAGGTTTGATTAAGTTAAGTAAAAAATAACTTGAATATAAGTAAACAATCTTTCGTTTGGACTCCAATTGGATTTTCTTTCTTTAGGAAATGTACGATTGTTTTCCTGAAATTTAGCATTTATGAGGAGATTGATTGTTATTATCAATCATATATTAGCGTTTCATATGATCCCTGCTGATCGGCTAGGATACTGCAGACCAGGTTATACCAAGCTAGGCAAGGTTATGCTAATGTTTACTAAGTCATATCAAGTTAAACGCTTATGCTCTTTATTGGAGTACATGGTTAAAGGATCTCTGTATTGAGCATTGCGTGATAATTTATGTGTCTGCGATAAATGCTGAAAATTCTGGTACCCAATAACATTTGTCATTATCAGATCGTCAAAGTCAGAGGTAAAAATCAGTACCTAGTGAATGTACGGTAGGCAATGTTCGTAATTTCCGTATCTTTCTGCTGAGTAACGTGCCGATGTATCACGATTTATCAAGGGTACCAATACACTTTCAGCCCGATATATGAAGTGAATTACTTTTAAAAATAGTTGCAACATACAGGGTGTAAACGATGTTTGATACTACTTTTAAATTATAATTTTTTCAGGTGAGGTTAGTAACTTTTTCTGTTTATAATTAAAAATTTAGAGTTTAAAGTTTACGAATCAACAGTTATAAACAGTCTAAAATGGCGTAAGGTTGAAAATTTAATTAGAGAAATGTAATTGTCCAATTATTCTACGCTGGTAACTGTACTTCAGAGATTAATAGACTGGAAGTTGGATTTTTGCTCTAGAGAATAGGTGGAACTTAAGATGTACTCGAGGCAAATACTCCAGAGTTTCTTCGATTACTCACCTCATCGATCGATAATAAATTTTGTTCGTCAATGAAGAAACGAACAGCTCGTCAACGGCTTCTCAGGTTGTTAAGCAGCAAAATGCTTTCTTTTTCTAGCGACCTTCGAACAGGCTGTTTGGATGTTCTGCCACGTTCTGACAGAAGAATCCATTTTCAAATGGACTGGGCAGGCTTTGAGCCCTCAGGGGCATATTATGGCGGGCCCTTTCCCTGCCATAATATGTTTGGGCATCACGCACCCAAGGGTCCCGAGTACCTTCTCCGCAGGGGATGTAGCATCTCGCCGCAGTTCTTGCTGAGAAGGTTGGTTTTGTAGAGTTAGGTAGGTTCTCTATATTTCCCCTTCTGTTCCGCGAGATGGACCGCCGAATGGTGGTTAGCGACCCATCGTATGGGACTCCTATCTGCTCCCGTGTGGAGGGCCACGGAAGGGACCCCCGCACGAGTGTTTTCTTTCTTCTGCCTTCTTCTCATTTCGTTTTTCGTTTCCTTCTTTGCGCTGCACGACTGAGCGATTTCGTTCGACCGAGCCGTGTGGAGTTGGAAATGCTCGCGCCTTATTTCCTGTCAGACATGGTGCACCTGGCCAAGATTGTTCTAATAGAATTCATTTGAGTTCGACTTAACTTCTAAACTAAATCATACAAAATTGGATCGCTGTTATATAGTCTTCGTTTCTAATACGGCGGGAAAACCCACAATATAAAAATAATATAATGTGCAGGCTTTGAATACGGTCATTTCACTAATATCACGGCTTTATAGGATTGGCCTTGAGCCCTTGACTGACCTTTTTAATCCGGCAAGAAAGTGAGAGTTGCCTACTACGTGCATAAATCACTTTTTGGACATTGAGTTTTTCATTCCAAACCTTCTCCAGCTTTTAAGATTGCAACAATGCAAAAATCGATACTTCATGCATATCTTTTGACATTTTTAATCTCTGTTGCATAGTCACCATCGCGGTAGAATTCGATAATTGTATATTTTACGACTAAAATCCTTACCTCTAACAATTTAAAACGGTTAATAACTACTTATTCCCAAACTTAAAATTCTAGTTTTTTGTTTGATCAGAAAACATTACAAACCTCACCTACACAAAAGAAAATTTGTAATTTAAAAAAAATAGTCCCAGCTACACCCGGTAGGTAACCCGCCAAACATTTACATATGTACAAAATAGTAGTTGCAGTTCCTGCTCATAACGATTAATCTTTGCTTCTATGAAAGGAAAAATTACTTACTAAATCTGGTCTAGTTTGAGCTGGCACAAAAGGAAAAAATTACTAAGATGTAGGCCTTATGACGCACGTATTCTCCACCATGCTGGAAATTGGGATGGCCGCAGACGCGTGTGGCAATGTCATATAGGACTACTCTAGCTAGTGAGAGACGGGAGAGCTATTGGATGATATAATAGTTAATAGCTAGTTGGGTGATGGCTTCACTCATCGGTGGTTGCTTCTGCCGGTGCACTTCAACCGGGTGATGAATCATGAAAATATTCATATAATATATATATATGCTACGGCCTGCTTGCGAGATTGGCCATTTTTTAAATTAACGGCCATTATGCAAAAAGCTCAAAATCAAGGTAACTTTGCAAAATGACCAGAACTTCACAACATTTTGCAAAACGGCCACGATTTTGGCCTATTTGCAAAATAAACGGCCCCTTTGCAAAATAATATGCGATTTTAAACATTTTGCAAAATGGCTGAAAGTATGGAAGCCCACTATGGAAAAAAGACGTAATGAAAAAAATTAATTTTAGTGACATTGAAGCAACATCAGAGTGAGGAATAGAGAACTAATGTCAACTAAAGAGAGCTAATTTAATTAACATAAAACAATATGAACGAAATACACAACGCGACAGTGTTAACAATGTACAAACATATCACAGTTTTATGTCGACCTTGTTAGAGATCGAGGCACTACATTTGCATCTGCTATTGCATAAAACAGAGTTTTTTTTAAACACTTTCAGCGTCTGCTCGTACATGCCTTAATGCAAGAGCATTTAGCGAATCTCTGACCCTGACCCATTGATTCTGCAAAGGCAACTTCCCACAGGCTGATTTCCTGATCCGGTAAAACCGTTTCAGCATAATTTCAGATTATTGTGCAAAATGACTACGAAATTGGTCTTTTGCCATAACGGCCGTCCATACTTTTGGCCGTCTTCCTAAATGTTTGCAATCTCAATTTACTTTGCTAAGTGACCTTTTATTTTGTAAACAGGCCAAAATCGTGGCTCTTTTGCAAAGTTACCATGAATTTAGCCTATTTGCATAATGGGCGGACATTTTGTAAAAAGGCCGATTTCCCGAAAAGGCCGTAACATATTCACTACTGGACAAAATCTTAGGAATGAATAAAAACCGATATAATACGTCAATATTTTGATTAAAATAACTTTTTATTTTCTCATTACCGCAAAGCGAATTAATGACCAGATTGATACGAAAACTAAACGTAATTCAATATTTTCAACAACATGAATAAACAATTATGAAATACAGACCATAGAATATTATTCTATAAAAATAATAAGTTAACAAATTACTGTATCTTAATAACATAATTTGTATGTCCCTATTTGTTGGAAATTATTTCAAAAACTCGCTTCTAGCGTAGTTGCTTCTTAAATATTTGGTGATATATTTTCGTCAGTCTTAAAAACAGCTTCAGTAAGACTCCTCTTAGTCTCAAATTGCATGTTGCTTTTGAAAACTTTTTTCACCATCAATCCCAAAGGTTTTTGTTGGTTTAATTTTGATTAGATAGGCGGTAGTAGACGAACCAATAGGCCCATTGCCAAAGAGATACCGGAACTAGTGCCCCAGCCCTCTATGAGGTATTACCATTATGTTAGTAGGATATAGAGGACTGGGGAAAAGAGAAAAAAAGGGGAAGAATCTCAGCCAGAGACAATCATGAATGCACGCAAGCACGATCAATAGCCGCTGATATGCGGAGCTTAGAGATGTCAAACTGTGTAGTTTTGAGCGGAAGAGAGAAGAAGAAGACGGATTAAGGTGGCCTCGGAACCATTGGCCGTTAAGACTTTGCTACTCTTGGAGGAGGATTTCTTAGCTGTGGAGGATGTCTCTCCCAAAAAATGTCAAGACGATTTTTAAACGCGTTCACTGACTCCGCACCAACAACGTCGGAAGGGAGTCTATTCCAAACGCTAACTATGAAATAGAGAAAGAAATGGTGGCTTAAAATTGTTCTTCGAGCTTTATGCTTGAGTTTTTACCGCTGTTTCGCAAGCGATCATTAAAGTCTCTTTCAAAGAGTCCTTTGAAGATACGTCCTCGAAGCCATTAAAATACTTGAAAGTTTTATTTTAGTTGCCGTCTGAGGCGTCCATGCTCGAGAGAGATCAGACCCAATTCTTTTTGGCGACATATCATACGGCTTGTTTCGCTGTTGATTTGTTGTCAATTTCGTTGCTCTGCGTTGGACTCTTTCCTTGTTATCGATATCTTTATACAGATGTGGCGACCAGAATTGAACAGCAAATTCTATCTGTGGCCGCACTAACGCCTTATACAAGGGAATGATGATGTCCTTGGACTTGTATTCAAAATTTCTGGTGATAAATCCCAGTACCTGCTTGCCATTTTCACACTCTTGTTAACTTGCTGACTGTATTGTAGTTGGTTTGTAATAATAATTCCCAAGTCATGTTGTTGGGTGACAACGGCCAATTCCGTCCCGTTCATTGTCAATGTGGTTGAAGGGTTCACCAGGCCTACGTGCATTACTGAGTATTTGTTGACATTAAACCTCGTTTGCCACGTTGTGCTCCATTCCATGAGGTGGTCAAGTTCTTGTTGGAGCTCTGTACTTTTCGTGGCAGGATGGCATAGTTTAGTATCATCCGTAAGTTTCTTTGCTTGAGGAGCGTTGGGAATTACTGCGTTTTCTTGCTGACGACCCAGTTCTTCCTACAAAACCGACCTCTATCCATCTCACTTGAAGCATGTTCTTTTGGCGACCTTCTCAATTTGTAATAGAAGTATTTCATTGGAGGAGAATATTCCCCAGGATCCTCCTCCGCTTTGTTGAACAATTTGACTGTTGACAAATCCTTGAGACGTCCGCAATGCTGTAAACCATTAGGACCCTCAAGGTTGAGCTTCTTCTCTCCTCAGAAAGTACTAAATTCTTCCCTATTTCTACATCCCAAAATAGGTGACCTGCAACAATTTGTAAATGAGCGCCTTTATAGCGCAGAAGCAGACATGGCTCCTGCAATCGTTCCAAATTACTGAAACCTTTATTCCTTTGATGTCAACCAATTATGCGAGTGATACATTCTGTATCGAAGTTCGTTTCCGTTTCTTATCGGGATATTTCAATAGTGTAAGCATCCCTTTCTACTACAACACGGATCTAACAGAGGAAATATTAACCGAGGATCGTATATGTATAGCATGTCGGTAAAAAAGTAGAACCTATGCACGACGGCGTTCTCACGTGGGACTCAAGTGCGTGAAAACAGCAAATTTTTTAAAGATGAGGAAGAACAGAGGAAAGTACGTTCAACAGCAGTAGGAAGTCGGAAGGAAGTAAAGTGGGGTTGAAAGACAGAGGTCTCGAAGACCATCATATGGCTCATGTAACCTACTGACTGCCCTACAGGGTCGCTGCTCTCCATAAAATAAAATAGGCGAACGTAACTAACCTAGCCTTATGACCTAGCTAATCTTATGACCCATGCTCTACCCAGGAGGGTGTTCGCTTTTATCCAGTTAGCAGTAATTCTTGAGTTCTTATCAACTTCTCTTCGAATGCATGGGTTCTGTCATGAATCGATGAATTCTTCTTCAAGCCACCTGCAATTTTTTTCAGCATATTCAGTAGGATTTTTATAGTTTTACTTCGAATTAGTTCGATTACAATAAATAGGTCTCTGCGATCATAATCGTCTTTTAATCTCGTCAATTCTACACTATTATGCTAGGTGAAAATTTTTCCGTCAGCCACTTAAAAATTAGGAACTGTTGCTCGTAATTGGCAACCTGCATTCTCATTTAGGGGAGACTGGGGACAGATGTGTCTCTTCAAACATATTGCACCAAAAATGATATATTCTTACGAACGACGCCCTCAGGGGTATATTCTGGCGGGCCCTATCCCTGCCACAATATATTTGGGCATCACGCACCCAAGGTTCCTGAGTGCCTTATCCGCAGGAGATGTTGCAGCTTGCCGCAGTTCCTGCTGACGAGGTTATT
>LQNS02277221.1:9937653-9951060 GCA_001587735.2 Parhyale hawaiensis | reverse complement strand
CTCTCTCTTTCTTTCTCTCTCTCTCTTTCTTTCTCTCTCTCTCTTTCTTTCTCTCTCTCTTTCTTTCTCTCTCTCTTTCTTTCTCTCTCTCTTTCTTTCTCTCTCTCTTTGTTTCTCTCTCTCTTTCTTTCTTTCTTTCTTTCTTTCTTTCTCTCTCTTTCTCTCTGTCTCTCTTTCTTTCTTTCTTCTCCCTCTTTAACATTTTTTGACAGATACCGTCATTCTAGAGACTATTCTTTATCGAAACGATGAGTTTATTTGGACGAAAAGCATACAGTACTAAAAGTTATATGGTTATATATTGCTGAAAGTAACTGCGATTGCTTATCTACTCTTGCGAATTGTCCACGGAAAGCTGCTGATATGGAACAATAAGTTTCCACACAGGAAGTAGACATCATTGACTCTCCCCTGCAAGATATTTCTAAGGACACTCCATTATCTGAGCGGGCTTCGACACTAGAACTGTTAAATAATACTCTACATTTGCTAGATTCATCGGAAGTTAGAAGGGGCTTAAAGTGTTTTTTAAGTTGAGATTAGGTAAAATAAAAGCATATCTCAACTGGCAACTTTTCTTCACACTGCAGGCGGCACAACTTTCAACAAGAGGACCGTGGGCAGAAAGATAGTGTGCCACGCGACAAGCGTTGCAAGGAGGAAGGCTGAAGTCTCACGAGGAAAAGCTACTGCAAGGCCGGGGCATTTCCAACAAAAGGAATGGTTGTTTAAGCAAAAATATCAACAAGAACTGGCCTAATGCTAGGATTCAATAAAAAATAGCGAAAACTACTGTATTTTATTTTTCTTATATATTATATATATAAACTGCATTAGCTACGTACCGTTATCTGCCAGCAAATAGCAATGATAGTAATTTAATTTCTTATTAACTTCTCATTCGGTTATTATAATTGCAAAAACGACCACAGAAGGTGCCAAAAACCACAGCTTTCTTCTCAATTGCTCTCTGCGTACGATCGAACGATTGTGACACGAAACGAACAGTTTCGAAATGCGATACATTTCCTTATTTTGGCTATTGAGACACTCCAGTTAGGTTGTTCAGTCCCACAGGGCTATATAATATCATTTTATATTTACCTCCGCCAAGGAGGTTATGTTTTCGTCGTGTTTGTCTGTCACCAAGTTAATTCAAAAGTTATGAACCGATTTGAACGAAATTTACAGGATTGCTGAATTACTATCGCCAATTGTAATGCCTTTGAATTGAACCAGTATACAGTATATCCGAATAATTGCGATTAAGTATGTTAGGAGGAATAGTTATGAATGGATTTTTATGAAATTAACATGAGTTGTTGGGTATATAACAAAGAGTAGATGACCAAATTTTGGTAATTATCCGTTCGTTCGTTTGTTTGTCATTGTTTTTAATTTTATGCTTGTTGGCACGATAACTCAAGAAATAACAAATGGATCTTTATGAAATTTATAGGGTTGTTAGTAATGTTAAAAGACATAAATGATTAAATTTTGGTGCAGATCAGTTTGTTCGTTTGTATGTTTGACTCATGTTTGCCATAACGTTTGTTAGCAGTATAACTCAAAAGTTATGAGCGGATCTTCAAGAAAATCGCAGAAGCTGTTATTACTATCAAAAGGCACAAATTATTAGATTTTGGAGTTTATGCAAAGAAAATTGTGGTTTCAAGCCAATTTGAATGTTTTGCTACCGCTGCCTCCCTTTGTCGGAGGTTTGCGCTCTCAGAGTGCTCTAGTTCCGTAATAGAATTAAATACCTATCGCATTCTCTCTAATTATCGTGACGACACGACAAAATGTATAGCTATATAACTTTTAGTATGTTATGCTTTTTTTATCTAAAGAAACTCATTTCGATAAAGAATGGTCTGTAGAATGGTGGAATATGGGGCAACTTGAGAAATTCTTGGGCGTCCTTCCGTTACAGTATACGTATGCAGAAACGCACTCGCTCGGGTGCACGGGGTGCTACACCCAGCTTTTGGCACAAAAGTGCCACCCAGCCGTTTCAAACAGAGTGGGTACCTATAAGGATGTAACTGTCCCCGAACTTTAGCCGCTAAGCTATTATATTTTAATGCAAGACACAAACAAGATTGGACTATTTCACAATTAAAGTATTTTATAACTTGAAAGCATTATAATATGCCTATTTTATTAATATGCATACAGCTCGTATTTAACATTTACTGAGTGAATAACAGCGTTCGTGCGTGGCTGTCCCACCGCCTACTTCTTCTCTTCGACCTAGCCTATTCACACCTATCATTAACATCTCCAACTTGGCAGCTTTAGTTGCATGACATAGTTCCAACATGCTTAAATAAGAATAATAATACATCGGCATATGTTAGCGTTAGCTGTGAATAAAACTTCTAGATGAATAAGTTTTTTTTACTGGCGAACGAAAGTTAAATTCTTTTGCTGTCTTGGAATTTTAAAACACGTCAGTATTTACAGTTTATCGATGCAACGAGATCAATACTGCAAACTGCGCCGCGAGGCTTACAAAACGAATACCGAATCAGTAGAAGTTTAGTTGACTTTGTTGTCGGTACGTACTAGAGGTGGACCGAATATTCGCATGGTTTTCACTATTCGCATTCGCATGTGGACATGCGAATGTGTTGCAAATATCTAAGCATATCCACCGATGAAGATCTTCTGAATTGGTGGAAGATGCACGCGAATGTTTATCTTAATATTTCTAAGTTACCAAAGTCTTATCATGCTTGTCCGCCAGCTAGTGTTGCGAGTGAGCGTCTGTTTAGTGGTGCCGGCCTAGTATATGATAAAAAAACGAAGTAACCTGACTGGTGAAAGAGCAGAAAATTTATTATTTTTCAAGTTCAACCTGCCAATAATAGAATTTAACTCTTAGCTTCTTTGAGTTTATACTTGTACTAGCAACAACAATAATGGCCTGCATGTAATCTAGTGAATCTAGTCCATCTACTAGTAAACAACCCTCTTTCAAGGGACGGTGGTTGGGGAAACAGGTTGGTGGGATGCATATAAGATGGGTCTTTGTCCCGCATCCTGCATGGGAACAAAAAAAAATTTCATGTGTTTTAATCAGCTATTCAAATTTCTATGGCTTAACTCTTACAATGAATTCGAAATTTGAATAGTCTACTCCAGAGTCCAGACTCCCGACTCTACATAGAATTCAAATAAAATGCCATATTAGTTGAAAAATGAAACTTTGACTAAATATTCGCATTCGCCAGTATCAAAACAGAAAATTCGCATTCACGAATGTTGAAAATCAGACATTCGGTCCACCTCTAGTACGCACTCAGGGCCAGCATGATGTAACAGTGTTTATTTACCAGTGTTGAGGAAGTAACCCGGCAAAAAGTTAATTACTGTATTGCACAAACAACAAACACTATGAGGCGTTTCCTAATATTGCATTAACTTTTCTTTCTTACTATCGTCAAAAGTTAAAAAAAAAATTGGCCTGAGCTCTAGCGAGTGGTATGATATCAGATTCACGTGACCGCTACTGTAAAGTAAAAGGTAAAGTTAGTTAAATTTAGATGGAGAGAGGCTGAAACGGTATTTGAACCAATGAAAGAAAGAGAGGCTTGGATGAAAGACACCTGGGCAGCATTATAAGGAAGATTTCTTCTAAACATGTTGCTTCCGCCTTCATTGCTTCAAGCATCAATGAACTACCTACCTATGTATTTTGAAATTGATAGATTTTGTACTCCGTCTGGACTGTGAGTTCTCATTTATTACTCTGTGATGTACAGTGCATGTCTCCTATAAATAAGAATGACAAACTCGGACTGTCGATTATGATTTCATGATTCTATGGGTAAAGGCAGATTCACACGACATTCAGCAGTTCGAGTTTTCGTAACTCTGGGTCAAAATTCGTTGGTTTTTTTTTTTTTCTTTTTAAACAGCAGCAAGAGAGCGCACAGCTCTTTGTTTTTCAATCAGCTTCAAGTTTGACGCGATATCCGTAACGTATGATTCGTGTTTACTTACGGAGATCAACCCAGATTTTTCGAAACTCTTTGTTTGCGGACCGATTGTTCTAAAATTTGCTCAGTATGTGTAATTTTGCAAAAGAAACACATTTTGCTACGTCAACTTTTTATTTAGGCCTTAGTTTTTGAGATAATAGGAAATATATGTATACATATAGACTTCTTTCTTTAAATTTCAAAAGAGTAGAAATCAATAAGGTTTCCTGCTAAAAAAAAAAACAGTTTTGGAACCCTTGAAGCATTTCTAACAAACGATCAGAGCCAGATTTTTTGTTTTTCATTTCGTTTTCTTTTGATATGATATTTTTGATCGCTAATTGAAATATAGTAGAAAAGCAAAATTTGTGGTTTTGAGTTGTGATAAAAAAAGAGGGCAAAAATGAGAAATCTGGCTCTGATCATTTGTTAGGAATGTTTCAAGGATTCCAAAGCTGTATTTGTTTTTCCCTAGCATGAAAACTCATTGACTTTTATTCTTATTCAAGCAAAAAAAAAAACATTTTACAGAATAGGCATAACACGTAAACTATTAAAGTGAAATGTCATATAATGCACTTTTTTGCCCTAAGAAAGAAGTTTAAATGCTATATTCATGTTGTGTTATGATCTAGAAAGGATATGAATACATAGTTTTCATCTTTTTTGCCTGCAAAATCCTAAATTATATGTATATTTATATTTTATTATTTGAGTACTCACCATGGGGATCAACGGATTTTAGAAACTTTTTTATTTGTGGGCCGTTTGGTCTGAAACTTGCTCATAAGATGTAGTTTTGAATAAGAAACAAATTTTGCTCGTGCAACTGTTTTGATTTCCGCCTTAGCTTTTGAGACAATTGGGAATATATATATGTATTAGAAATTTCAAAAGAATAGAACTCAATGAATTTTCATGCTAGGAAGAAATGACAGTTTTGGAATCCTTGAAACATTCTTGACAAAACTGTAGACCCGGATTTTCTATTTTTGCCCTGATATATTTTTTTTATCGCAGCTCAAAACCGAATGTATATGTATATATATATTTTTTATCACTCGCGAACGAAGTGAGAGGAGATAAATGTTTTCGTTGGAGATTTATGTATATCTGTTGTTAGATATAGATTTATATATATATTTGTCTGTCCACCCAATAAGTGGTTGAAGGAGTTGAGCAATCTTCAAAATAAAAAAAAATAACTTAAGTGTGCTATCTTTTAGAGCAAAAATTTTAATCATCTTGTCTCTCCATAAAGTTTTCTAATGTAATAAAAAACAATCACAGATTTTTTTGTCAACACAATATCATTCATTACACCATTTTGATGATCAAAAACAAACCCATGGCCGAAAAGTCATACTCCGTACGATACCAGAATTTTCACAGGTGGGTTGGTGCGCCACGGAAATAACAAAGGCATAGGATCCTTTCTTGATATAAATAGCTATACGTATATCGATGCCTTTAGTCGGGTGCTTGGATATTCATATTGCGATTGCTCTGGAAAGAAAATATGTAAACACAACGGTGTTCCCCATAAAATCTCCAGAAATACCCATTTTCAGGAACTATTTCCCTTCGAAACTATATAAATAAAATATTCCATTACACAAAAGGCCCGTCGAAATCAGTGTGCTCTGAACATCATTCATGCTAATGTTCTAACATCAAACTTACAGCTGAATTTGTAATGAATTAGCGGTTTATTATGTGTGCTTATCGTAAAAATTCTTCTACAATCTGTCGGTGTACAGTATATAGTGTTATGAGGTTCACTTTAGAGTTATTGCTTTTTGTGGCACAGGTTCCCAATATGCTGGCACTTTAGGGTTTCTCGGGCACGTCTCACATGAACATAATTTTATTTTCATAGATTTCATTCGGCAGTTGAACTCTTGCCATTATAGGAATGTCCTACACTGATCTGAGAGCGTCTGCCATCGTTGACATTTCTATCACTTGCGGCACTCATATATTACAGGTAAAGCTGCTAATTCATAGGGCAGTGTGACCTTTTACCCGTATGAATTAGCTTACTTCAGTTACTCAGATAAGTAACATTCTTCAGTTTTTTCTAAACTCATTTTAATTCCCGAGAAGATCAACAAATATTTCCAGATGGTGGGGATTATTATTATAATCGATATGTACTGCTATGTTTTGAATAAAGCCTAATAACTGTTTACGAAAGTCGTAATTATATGGCAGCGTAAGCTATAATTGCACAAAAAAAGCTTACTGTTTTCACTGAAAGCAATAATTTGAAGGCATGACTACTTTATATGAAACGTAAACACGACTAAGAAAATGTAGCAAAATGCATATTACAATAATTAATGTACAGTGAATAAGGGTGCGATTACTGCTAAATAATAAAGCATTTTCAGGAATATAAGTACTGAAATAAATAAAACATTAAACGTATGAATTAAGAGCAAAGCATATGAATAAGCTTTTAGCAAAACTAACTACCGTACGAAATAGCGGTATCGTATGAAATAATATCGTATGCATTACTAGCTTTACCTGAATTCCATTTCAAAGTTTTTTTATTAAGCACACTCGCTCCAAAATCTTCAATCATTCATATATGGTGTTTCTTTTAAAAGTTTATCGTAATGCGCACTTGCTCTAATATCCTGAAACTCTCACAAGGAATGCCATTACGAAGTTTACCATAATGTTCTTAAACACTCACTCAAAGTAGTCCATGTTATAGTGTAGCATCATTAACGCGCGCTACTTCTAATACCCTAAATCTGTCACAGACGGCTGGGCTGTCCATTTCAGCGTTTATCCCAATGCGCAGTAGCTCGAAAACCGATGCTCAATGACATACAAGGGGTTTCATTTCGCAGTTTATCATAAAGTAATGCGCACTAGCTCCAATATCCATGTTGAATGACACAAGAAGTTCCATTTCGCAGTTTATCATACAGTAATGCGCACTAGTTCCAATATCCATGCTGAATTACTCACACGAGGTTTTCCATTTCGCTGTTTATCATACAGTAATGCGCACTAGTTCCAATATCCATGCTGAATGGCACACAAGGAGTTCCACTTCGCAGTTTATCATACAGTAATGCGCACTAGTTCCAATATCCATGCTGAATGACACAAGAAGTTCCATTTCGCAGTTTATCATACAGTAATGCGCACTATATAGTACCAATACCCATGCTGAATTTCTCACACTAGGTTTTCCATTTCGCTGTTTATCATAAAGTAATGCACACTAGTCCCAGTATCCATTCTGAATTACTAACCCAAAGTGGTCTATTTCAAAGTGTATCATAAACACGCTTGCTCAGTATCCTGAATCAGTCACAAGTTTAAAAACTCTAAAAATTTTGGAATATGAGACGGATTGCTGAATATTATGAGAGTGGCATCTACAAAACGCTCATATAATTTTGGTTTGAATTTCAAAGGACAATTATCGAGCCAAGTTTTCTCATGGAAACAAAAGAATGCATTTGATCCCAACGGATCAAACATTGCTAGCCAGTCTATCTGCATATGTAATTTCCCCTATAATTTTCATTGGTAGCACGTCTTCGCTCTTGAGACTAGTAGTCTCGTTCTTCTTTTACGCTCCCTATCCTCTTTCTTAATTAACCGTGTGTCTTCTATAGTACAATCTTGAATAAAACACTGCAATGAACTTGAATGCCATTCTAGACAGCTTATTGCAATACGAGTGCACAGTATGCACGATACTGCCTTCTATACTCAAATATCTACATCACTGAAGTGCTGCAATTTTGGCCTATGAAGTGAAATTTGCTCTCTGAAAGAAACACAGCAAGCTAGAAGATTTAATTGTCTACTGCCCGTCGTGAGAGCTCTGTTGATCATCTGCCGAATTTATACGTCGTGACCTGAGAGAAAAAAAGTTATAGAATCGTACTCCAGAAGCTGCATATGTATTGTTCCGATGTCAAAAAGTGTTTCAAGAAAGAAGTGGATTCAGAGAAAGGGTTTCGCCATTTTCTGCAACCTGGTCACCGATCTCTATGAAAACGTAGCTTAATTACAAAATCTACAACATGGCATATTTTTCGCCTATTTCCTTAAGAGCGGACACAAAATGAATAAATACATGAAACGGTTCATTATATAAGGCTTAGGATGATCATGATCTAGATGAGTAAATTTTCATTAAATTGCAAAAAGATAACACCACTGAATGGTTCAGCGAAACGGTAATGAGCTAATCCCATTAGTTGTTACTTATTTAAAGATTGAGACAGATACATTGATTTCCCACTGCCTACTAGATCGAGTTTCAACAATTAATTCCTAAACTAATTACTCTTGAAAACTCCGGAAGTCGATTTTTCTCCCCATAGTACTTTCCCTCCTTCGTAAGCTTACTATAGTGTTGCATCTAGCAATTGCTACACAATATAAACATGGGGCGAATGGCACGTTCGATTCAGTGCCTAAATTAACCCTTCGAGGGTTGACTTGTCTGAGACTGTAGATATGTGCGATGGCTTCGGCCCGTTGAGTTTAATTTCAAACATTAATTAAATTAACCACCAATTGGTTAACCTTGAGTCTCCACATACTCGATCTTGCTACGTAAGATGGAATCTTCAGCCGACTCAAGCTAAGCCCGTTGCTTGTTATTTCTTTTGCAACACGATTCAGAGTGGCATATCCAAAGTTCGTGTCTGAAGTTATGGACAAGTCAACTCTGGTGGGCTTGGCTTAGATAGACTTTCACGGCCCAACTGAACGTGTCCTAAAGTTCGTATAGCTCTCTGAACTTCCAATGAAGTCGAGTAAATCGGCTTATCTTACCTCGCTCGCCGTCTCACACCGCACCTATCGATAGCCCAGCCCCTCTCACCCTGCAAGGAGCTGCTGTAGATCTGCGGCCAAACGCCCCGGTCATATTCTGCTCTCTGTGTGAAGTGGGACTGCAGTAAACTTACTATTTGATATTTTCATATCAGACACTATTCTACACTTCCCATTTGAAAATTTAAATCCAGTTTATGTAGCGTTTTATGCTCTTTCACTACTATTTCTTTTATTCATAAAATCACTCCGTTTTTAATAGATTACTACCAACCCTACACCTTATTCGCTCAAAATATATATTTCTTTTTCTTAAGTGGAAAAAGAATACTTAGTCTTGTTATCATTGTAGAGCTGAATTAGGCTGTAGCTGTGATTTCCTCTAAAGGCACACAAGGATGTGCATCAGGACTTCCAATCAAAGCTGGCCAAAACATTACCGCCTCTGCTGTAGAGTTTTCTTCGTTCTTCAATATAAGCAGCATGTTAGAACCATTTTGTTAAGACTATTTTTTTGTCAGCACTATGACATCGTTATAAAAAATAGTGATAGTTTTTCACCATTATTCCAGTATAAATTTTTCTTGGATTATATAATTTCTTTAGTGTTTTGAATTATAAATTTATCCGGCAGGTCACAAGTCCGAAACAAAATTTTAATTCAACAGCGAACGATCAAAACGAAGAACTGGCATGAGTTTTTAACAATAGTTACTGTACTATCTTGTGTTCTTTGAAACACAAATGAGGTTTGAATCTGCATTTTATATATTTCATACAATCAATGACAGAAACTAGGCAAGTAGCAGTTAACTTCGGACCTCCGGCTGAAGAATTTAACTGTGAGACACGCTATCGAGAGAATGACTTATTGATATACACAGACTGTGTTCACAAGGGGCCTGGAGATGAGGCGTGGAGGGGGCTGGGGGAGGGGGGGCAAGAATGGACGAGGACCAGAGTGAAAGAAATAGTACAAGAGGGGAAAGATAGCTGATGTGCTAAGTGGCACGACAATCAGGTCAGGACTATATCAGAGATGGTCAAGATGGTTGGCATTCGATGAGCAAATTTCATGAAACGGGGATTTTAAAGAATTACGCTAACACAGATACTGGCGCGACTCCCGAGGCACCTGTCCTATACCTGGCGAGGGCTTAGGAGGTGGGGCTGGGATAGTACATTCTGATCTGATAAGAACAATGTGGTGGAGAATGTCAGCTTTATTTGCGGTGGTTAAGGTGCTGGTGAAGCTGAGTGAAAATATGTAGCCATGATAAAGAAAATAAATGTAAAGCAAAATAATAGCCCAAAAAGTGGTTATTTATTCTAGTTTATGCAAGAAAGAACGCTGGGCCGTTTTGACAACCCCACACAGACAGCTTCTGAGTTCAATCAATTCTTTTCCAAAGAAGGACAAAATGTATTCCAAGAAATAAGGGTAAATCATCAAGCGGAAAAAATCGCTTCTCCTTACCCAACTATTGCATTGCCAATAGTCCTACAGATTCGGTCTCGCCAGCTCCAAGCATTTCGGACGCTGTGCACCACCGGAAACCTCAACCACTTAGCCACGTGAGCGACCTCCGTAAGATCTTGTACTCGCTTAAAAACACAAAAGCTGTTGGTTAGGATGGAATCAGCATCAACTATATTATAGAAAACTTCCCGACCGTTCATTGGACAATTACTTCTCCTGATTGTAAACGCCTCCATGGAAAGAAATACGATCCCTGAATCATGGAAAAAATCAATAATAAAACTTATTCAAAAATCTGGTACCTTAAATGTCCCCAGTTATTACAGACCAATTAGCATTCTTCCATGCTATCAAAACTTCTTGCGAAAACAGTGGCGGAGCAGCTGGCCAGATATCTCGACCAATCTCGCTTATTGAACAAAAATCAGTACGCTTTCAGGGCTCGCACCAACACACAAGACGCGCTTCTCAAAAAAATATAGACAATCAACGCCCAACTCTCCTTATGATGCTAGATCTATCGAAAGCATTCTACAGTGTTCACCATGGCATGCTTCTGAATAAAATACGTGCTCTAAACATTTGTCCAGATTGGTTCTCTAGTTATCTACAAAATAGGACCCATGCCGTCAGGATTTCAAACTATATTTCCCGTTCCTAATGAACTCGTTTGGCGTTCCTCAAGGGTCCGTGCTTGGCCCAATGCTTTTCTCCATATATGTCAATGATGTTCTTTACCATCTCTACAAGAGGACGTAACTCTTTCGATTGACGTTGATGATGTCCAAATAGCAATGCCATGCTCATTAAACGAATCAGATCTCATCCCATCTAAAGCTGAAAATATTCTTCGTGAGATCAATTACTGGTATGACAACAAAGGCCTCAAGCTAAATGCGGACAAAAACCCATTGCATACTTCACTATCGACACTATAACCATTCAGCCTGTTTCGGTCGTTAAGACCCTTGGAGTTTGGCTGGATCAGAACCTTTGTTCCGACTGTTACATTCAAAATATTTATGGTACAATAAATGACACTCTCTTCTTTCTACACAGAATAAAACACTTATTGGATGAAAAAGCGCGGCTCCTACTCGTACAATCACTCATTCTCTCCCACTATAATTACTGTAGTCTAATCTGCAGTAAAACATCTAAAAAAAAAAACTAACAGATCTACAGAAATCCCTTACCTTCGCTGAAAATAGTTCTTAATGGCAAATTTCGTAAACGCGACCACACTAAACCTCTTCTTGACAAATTAGGATGGCCGCGCATAGAGGCTAAATTGAAACTTGAGGCCATTTATGTGTTTCATTTCTTGTACGGGAAGCGTAGTTTTCGGATACAGTTCAATTTCCTTGAAATGATGTAAGCTCACACCGGAGTTCTCGAAAAAAACATTGCTCTGACTATGTCAGCAGGCTGCCAAAGTAACCAAAAAATGAAGTAGCCGGGGCCGGGGCGACCAAAAATCAAGAAGCCGGGGCCGAGGCGTCCAAAACTAAAAAGCTGGAGCCTATGTGACCAAAAACAAAGTAATCGGGGACAGAGCGGCCAAACCCAAATAGCCGGGCACGCGATTTCTTGCACTGACAGTAGTTTAAGACAGTATATTGATATGATATTGGTCAATCATCACATATAATCTTATCAGTTTACAGGAAAAAAAATTAGCTCCCCCCAGAAAACTGTTATTGTTTGTTAAGTGTTTTCCCTCCCCCTAAATAAGCCCCCGCCAAACCCCCAGGCTTCACAGTTTGAAAAGCCTGGGCGGGTGCCCGTATCGATAAACCGAGGCCGGGGTAAGCAATTTTGATTAATGGGGCGGGCTGAAAAAGGCCCGGGTTTGCCGGGGCCGGGGCCCCGGTTTGTCCCTATCTAGCAGGGACTCTGNTGAAAAGCCTGGGCGGGTGCCCGTATCGATAAACCGAGGCCGGGGTAAGCAATTTTGATTAATGGGGCGGGCTGAAAAAGGCCCGGGTTTGCCGGGGCCGGGGCCCCGGTTTGTCCCTATCTAGCAGGGACTCTGAAAGTTGAAAATCGGCAAGATTATTGAAAGGGAGACTCTCGACGCTAAGAAAGCTGCTGAGCAGAAGACGACGCTAAGCGCCAGCTGACATAAATTGTGGTGGAAAGTTGGCCAAATTCCTATTGAATGAGAAAGAAAGGAAAAAATAATAATAAAATAATGGATGGCCAAGTGCATTGGGATATCTGCCTAACCCTACGGATTAATATAGAAATGGCAAAAAAAAAAGCTCCGTCAGTAAATTGAGGAAACAAATATGCTGTACACCACTTCATTTCCTAAATGAAAGTTCCTTCGAAACTAATCCGGAGCCTTAAACCTGTCCCTGCTTTCGGAATTCCTCTCTACCGCCATATGCAAGGCTATATAGACCCAGGTTATACAATATGTTACTTAACGCTATTGCGTTAGTTTCTGCTTTACCGCGATGTCACATTTTCTAACTTCTTTTAAGAACACAAATAGGAACCTACGTATATTGGAGAGATGTGCACATACCGGTAATAGCTATAGGATGTAATGTAAAATAGAATTGTCACTTTGTATATAATATAGGTAGTGTTTGGTGATAGTGTCATTGTATACCTGGATACAAGAAATATCCATTTATCCCATACACTAAAACTTTGGAATACTGAAATTGTTGCAGGAAATTATGTCGTAGCAATAAGACGTTATTCTAGGACTGCGTCAAATCTATAAACCCTAGAGCTTGAGCAAATTTGTCATTAAGACAAGAAGGCAAGTTTCTGTTTTTACTGAAAGATTATGTCGAGCATTTTGCTGTATAGATACAATGCTTGACGTTTCGGGATACTTCTCCCATTTTCAAAAACCTAATAAAATCTTGAATGGATACCTAACAAATTTTTTTTTTATTTAAGGAGACCTAAGTTATGGTGTTAGCAGGGTGAGAGCTAGAGGGCTAATGACCACAGTGCGCTATGGGGTCTTCATATAGGCGTCGAGCGGCACGGGAAGCAGAGGATAAACGGGCGAGTACAGTCGGGGGGAAAAGTGTCAGCCATGGTTGTGACGAGTGGTACAGTTGTAGTCATTATAATAGGGCGGGAAGAAAAAGAACATGT